>CABHPQ010000093.1:35424-52827 GCA_902168405.1 Peromyscus aztecus
AGAGAGAGAGAGAGAGAGAGAGAGAGAGAGAGAGAGAGAGAGAGAGAAAACAAAGGACCAAGCTTAATTGTTGGAGTCACTTTCTGCATGAGTGGAAACCCTGTGCCAGCTCGGCCTGTACCAGCCAGCCCCTCCCACCCTCGTGTGCTGACATGGTTGCCAGGAACCCAGCCGATAGCCAGTCCCTACTTGGAAACCTTGCTTGACTTTGATGGTGTTTATCTTGGGGAACAATTAACTACCCCATTCTCTTCTTCCCCTTCCTCACATAGGCTTCCTTCCTTAGTCCCAACTCCACTCCTTACCCAGAACCCCCTGCAAATGTAGGTCCTGGTGGGAAGCCAACCCAGGACATCTCTCTAAGTCAAGGTGGGTGCCCCAGAGCAGACAGATGTTCCCTCTTAGAGGCAGGCTGGAGGTGGAGCTGAGAGACACGTTGGGGAGAATAGGGCAGAAGGCACAGGGAAGAGGTCCTCAGCTTGGGGCATTTTAGGAGCTGGGAAAGGGCACTCCTGGCAGCTGAGGCTGGACTTCCGGTTGTGTGTGTGGATGTGGGGGAGGGTCCAGGTGAAAGAAGAAAGCAAACACACTCCAAAAACACAGCCCAAATGAGAGGAGCTCTGGGGGGGGGGGGGGGGACGGGACCCAGGGTTCACAGGTACTCCCAAGCGGAACACAGCACTGGTGGGTTTTTGGGTCATTTACTTCCCCAGAATGACTCCCTTGTAAGCCATGAGATGTTTGCAATCATCCTCAGGCTCAGAAGGGCTTTCTAGAGTCAAAAATAGCTCAGGAGAGGATAAGGAGGGGACAGGCATGGGGACAGTCCTATAAAAGGAACCCTTGAGATCTCAGCTATGAATGGGGATTGCAGAAGGGGGGTCAAGAAAGGGGGCAGTGGAGCAAGAAAAGGGTAACCTCTAACCACTGCCAGGCTTCTGCCCTCACCCCCACCCCTCCACCATGATGGAGTGATGGATGTACCCTAAAAAGTCACAGGAAGTGGGCATCCTCTTTGGGACGTAATGGAGTCAGTAGGGCTCACCTAAATCTGGGGTCCTTGCACACCCCATTCATGGGCTCTGAGCTTTCCCTCATGTTCACCTTCATGGGAGGCATGTGCCACCCGGGCTACAGCAGGCAACAGAGGGAGAAACTCAGAGACCGGTGGCGCTCGGCCATCTTCTTCCTTCCTGCTTCTGTGCATCTTGTGGTTTTCCCTTTCCCGCTTCTTTGGTGAGCACCAGAAGGGGAAAGAAACAGGCCCCTGCCTGCAGGAGAATGCCTCTGGAGTTTCAGTGCTATGAGCTGGGCCAAAGTCGCATTCCGGGCAGGGCTCAGTACTGCATTCTTACTGGAGAGAGGCAGCAGGCGGGAATCTGCGGGCCTTGCTGTTGGAGCCAGCGGGACTCCAGTCAATGGCTAACGGCTGGCAGTGCTGGGGCCTCTGCTGCCAGCTCCATGGCGCTCTGTTGCTTTCTGCCACAAGCTGGTACCATCTACCTGTAGGGGCTGGCAGCAGCAGGGTCCTTGGGGTGAGTGATGGAGAGAAAAGAGGCTGGGAGTAGGGGAAGGGACCTTCGTGATCCTTCTTTGAGAAGCAAGTTGTTGAGGATGTACATCATCACACTCCAGCTCATTCCAGATTAATTGGGCAGGATATAGAGGCAGCTGGCTGGTGCGTAGAGCGACGGAAGACTCGGCCGGCGCTGGATCACCGGACAGCTTTTGGAACTGGCCCCGGTGCTGCCAGGCACAATTATTTTCAGCGATATCTTTCTGCCACTGAAAGTTAGGATTGTGGACTTTGGCGTGCAATCTAAAGCACCTATTTGCGAACTCACAAATGGATGAAAGATGCTGTTCTGAGGCTGGATTTGAGGGTTACGGTCTCTGCCCCCTGCTGCGATGATGACACACTTCAGGAGGGATCTGTGTATTGGGGGATGGGGGGTAGAACAAGGCTGGGGTACCCAAGGGCCAGCTCACAAAAGGTCTTGGGTGCTTCCCTCATCTCTACCATTAGTAGCTCCCCCAAACCTTGCATGGCCCCCACGGTAGTCAGGTGGCCTCCGGTCTTCCCTCTGTGCCGTTCCTCCTTTTGTTTGGTTTTTCGAGACAGGGTTTCTCTGTGTAGCTCTGGCTGTCCGGGAACTCACTCTGTAGACCGGGTTGGCCTCGAACTCACAGAGATCCACCTGCCTCTGCCTCCCGAGTGCTGGGATTAAAGGCATATGCCACCACCGCCCGGCACCATTTCTTACTTACTTTAGGTTTGTAGTCTGGCCATTCATCTCTTACTGTTGGTTACCGTGAGACTAGGCACTCCTTAGAGAACCACGTATTGTCATCTCATCCCCCCCCCCAACACACAGCACAGAGCAGACACACAGTGCTTGTGCAGTTGGCCACCATTGCTGGGAGACTGAGGGTTAGCTTGGAGTCTCACTCAGTGGTAGAGTGCTTGCTTAGCATATGCAAGGCCTTGGGTACCATCCCTGGCACCACCGCATGCAAACAGATGTGTTGAAAAAAATCTTTTTAAAGATCAATGGAGCTAGGGAGACAGGTGAGCAGGTAAAGGTGCTTGTCGCCAAGCCTGACGACCCCAGTTCAGACCTGGGACCCACATGGCAGACGGAGAGAAGTGACTCCTGCAAGTTGTCCGCTGACCTCCACATGGGTGCCATGGCTTGGGAAGGCTCTCCAGAGGAGGTGAGACCACTGACTGGGTCTTATGTTTCCCGGGTAGGTAGTTCTTCTGCTGTTCTTAAGCAGGAGCATAGAGGGCAAGCAGGGGGAGATTTGTCTGGGAGGAAATCACCCAGGGAAGATGGGCATGGCCTCTGTTCGGGCTCCTGTAGACCTTTATCTTTCTCAAAGGCTCTCTACCCTTGAAGCCCAGAACAAGAGCCATGTTCATAGTCCCCTGCAAAGGAGACTGGATTTCTGTCAGACAGTGACAATACATTCATGCTTCCCTCTATGTCTGCTTCAGTGGGGATGCAGAAGGATCCAGAAAAGCAATGGAAAATGGAGCCCCCAGAAGCCTTGGGCTCTAAATAAGGAGGCATCGTGAGGGTCCTCAGTAAGAGGAGTTTAGAGTCCAGGGGATCAGACGGAGGGGGCAGGAGGTATCGAGGAAGATCTGGTCCAGACAAGGGAAGACTTTTGTCTCTTGCTTTCTCCAGCTGTGGATGTGGAATCCTGGCCTCTGGATACCAGCCCTGCTCAGCTGTGAAGCCATAGCAGATAGGATCATTCAGGAGAGGTGCAGAAATGCCCAAGGTAGCTTTCTGCTGGGTGGAGTGGTCCATGTGTAGGCTTCATGATGGCAGAAGCCAATAGTCATTGGATCACCGGGTTCAATGCTTAGGATGGCACTACCCATACAAACAGTACTCAGTAAATGTCCACATTTAGCCATATCTCCCCAGCTCCCCGTTTGGGGAAAAGTTTCAGTTGCCTTATGTCTAAACCAGCTGTGGTAGTTTGAAAGAAAATGGCTCTCAAAGGGAGTGGCACTATTAGGAGGTGTGGTCTTTTTTTGGGGGGGGGTTTAAGACAGGGTTTCTCTGTGTAGTTTTGGTGCCTGTCCTGAATCTCGCTCTGTAGACCAGACTGGCCTCAAACTCACAGAGATTTGCCTTCCTCTGCCTCTCAAGTGCTGGGATTAAAGGCATGTGCCACCACCGCCAGACTAAGGAGGTGTGGTCTTGTTGAAGGGAGTATGTCGCTGTGGGGGCGGGCTTTGAGGTCTCTTTTGTTCAAGCTTCCCTCAGTGTGGCTTTCAGTTGACTTCCTACTGTTTGCATGATATAACACTCTCAGCTCAAGCACCATGTCTGCCTGCATGCTGCCATGCTTCCCTTCATGATCATAATGGACTGAACTGCTGAAACTGTAAGTGGGGCACCCCAATTAAATGTTTCCTTTAGAAGAGTTGCCGTGGTCTCTTCACAGCAATAAAATCCCTAACTTAGACACAGGGATGTCCAATTTGAGGCTCGTGGGTCACATACATCCCAGGATAGCTATGACTGAGACCAAACACAAGTGCAATTGATGCCATACTGCAATGTCAAAAAGCTGGATCCCCTGGACTCTAAACAGTGGCTAATTCCTGCTTTATCCGGGTATAGATTGGTAGCAACCTGACCTTTCTGACAGGACACGTTCCGAGGAAGACCCCATGGAAATGAGCAACTTTAAAAGGACAGAGCTGCCACCTGATGTAGCAGGTTTTCCTGTGGGAATGGGGGTCCTATGCATGTCACTGACTGCCTCAGCCTGTCCCTCCTCATCTCCCTCCATTCTGCCCACTTCTCATCCAGTTCTGAAATTACTGTGCATGTTGGATCTTGGGTGCATGCATTGGCCTGAGCAGTCTACCCTTCTCCTCCTCAGAGACACAGTTTCATCCTCTGCCCAGCCTCAGCTGTACCCCATTCCCTCCTCCTTCCCACAAGAGCACCATGTCTCATCTCAAGAAGAATGTGGACCTCTTAATTTTCCCTCCACATATTTACGTGCTTGTGCATATGCAAATCAGACATCATTACGGTCAGTGAAATAAGCCAGACACTTCATGATACCGTGTGTGGAATCTGAAACCATTGATCTCATAGTGAGTATAGCAGTGGTAACCAGAGGCTGGGGGTGGGGGTGGGGGGTGGGAAGAGTTGGCAAATGGGTATGAGTGACAGTGACATGGGAAGAGGAACTTCTGGAGTGCTGTGTGCACTCAGGGCAATAGAACATAATAAAATCATATATATTTGAAAATGGTCAGAAGAAAGGATTTTTGGATGTCTTCACCACAAAGAAATGTCAATTGTTAGAAGTGATGGATATGCTTAGTACCTTGATCGGGTGGGTCTTCTGACAGCGTGCTTTTGCATACATCATGCGGCACCCTGAATGTGTGGTATTGTTATATGCTTGTTGATGTAGGACACAATGAGCCAAGGAGTGGGGACAGCTTGGTAGGTACAAGTGTTAGCCACACGAGCCTGAGGACGTGAGGACCTACTCGAACCCTCGAACCCTGGGAAAACAGTTTGTTGATACACGTCTGTAATCTCAGAGCTCCTGCATTGACATGGGATGGACACAGGGGAAACTGGCTAGGAGCTTTGAGGCCAGCTAGCCTGGAGTGTGCATCAGAGCGACAGAAACAAGAGACTCCTTGGCTCTAAAGCCAAGTGGTGTGGAGAACTGACTCCAGAAACGTCCTCGGATTTCCACAGGTGTACCGTGGTATGCAGGCACCTGATTTCACACACGTACAGTCACATGGAAAAACATAAATATAAGACATTTCCTTAAAAACCACACCCTGCTATGTACTGACTTCCTACAACTCCCGTCTTCCCAGCCAATGTGACCTTCGATTTATCCAAGTTGTAAATGGAGGGCTCTCTGATTCGTGGACGGTTTTCCCATCTCTAAATTCTCCCAGCAGCGATGGGCATGGCTGTTTGAGATTCACTGTAGCATAGTGCTGTAATGAACATTCTTGTACCTGTCAGTTTATATAAGCTCCTGGGTGGCGGGGTGCTGGCTGGAAAACCCCAGGCTGCTCTCATCAAAGGGTGGAGTCTACACCTGACTTCATGCTTCTTGCCTGGGCCCATGACCTCTTTGACCCACAGAATGAGGCAGAGGGAATGTGAGACTTTGGGAGCCTTGCTTTCAAGAGGGCGTGGTGCTCCTGTGGGACCTGTTGGGACCTTGCAGCCTGCGAGTGAGAAGAGCTACATCCACGTGTGTAAGTTACCTGCTTGGCCTCGTGTGGCCACCAGCAGCTGGAGTTGCCCTTTTCTTGGCTCTGTCCCAGCCTCTCTTCAGGGTACAGGTGGTTTTAGGAAGAACAACTGTCAGGCTCAGGGACCTGTCCCTGGACCAGGCATCCAGCAGGAAGGAGGGTAGAGAGATCAAGGAAGGGCATTGTTTGAAGAGGCCTTCATGACCCCAGGCTTTACTCCTAGGCCCCTAAGGAGAGGAAATTGTGGGGAGGGAGCAGGACTCATCTCTTCAGATTTTCCTTTTCTGGGGCAGGGAGAGTCCTTAGCTTTCTCTAAAAATGAGTCCATGAGGCCTGGTATACTCCCTGAGGAGCTAGGGAGAGAAGGACACCAATAATCCCTGTAGGTGCTGGGCCATAAGGCCTGGGGTCAGCCAGGCACAGTGTGATGACCAGTTTGTCACACTTAGAATCACCTGGGAACAGAGGCTGACTGGGGGATTGACTAGGTCAGGCCGGCCTCTGGGCATGTTTGTGAAGGATTATTTTTACTTGTTAATTGATGAAGGAAGACCCAATCCATTGTGGGCTGCACCATTCCCTAGACAGGTGTTCTGAACAGTGCGAGAGACCACTTCCTTTCAACTTAGCTTCCTCTATCCACAGGTCCTGAGGGAAGAGTGATGTCACACACTACTGTCACCGTATGCTCCACTTCTGCACAGCTCCTGGACCTTCACGCCTCTTTTGAACGCCCCACCAGCTGTATACCAATGACTAGATCCCAGAGCCAAGTGGTGCTGCAGTGGGGACTGTGGATCCTCTCTAGAATGCCCTGGTCCCTGTGGTCTTTAGGTCAAAGCAGGGCTTCAGAACCCCACTGCAAACACTGGTGGGTCAGAGTCTAGGTCTTAGTTCACGGAGAATGAGCTTCTCCAGCACGGGGATGTAGGAGGAGCCAAGTGTGTTCTGAGGAGAGGGCTGTAGCTCAGTTTCTATACTAGGCCTTGGATCATCCACCATGGGCCTTCCAAATTTTGGGGAGGAGTGACCAGCAAGAGATTATTGTGGGGTTCCTACTTCCTTTTCAGAAGGAGTCTACTCCCGTGGTTGTGAAAAGAACATTCCAGAATACTCCTTGTGGAATTTAGGACTTAGAAAAAAATTAATAAAGAGAATGGAACTCCAGCTTTGTAGACACTAACCAGGTCCCCCACCACTGAGCCATATCCTAGCCTGGGTCTTTGGAATAGTAACCTTGACATTCCTGAGATTGGGTCAACCTCTCCTCACCTCAGAGTTTGTTCACTCCATTGCCTTTTCCAATGTCTCTTCTTCATCTTCTGTGGTAACAGGATCCCAGATGGATCTTGTTGGGAATAAGGTGTCCTTTTCACATCAGCCCACTCAGATCAAGTCCTCAGCTCTGTCCACTACTGCCTCCCTTGCCCATACCCTCATCTTCTCCTGGTGGCCGCCTGTCTTAGTCACTGTTCTATTGCTGTGAAGAGACACCATGACCACAGCGACTCTTATTATTATTATTTTATTTTTTTTTGGTTTTTCAAAACTGAGTTTCTCTGTGTAGCTTTGGAGCCTGTCCTGGAACTCACTCTGTAGCCCAGGCTGGCCTTGAACTCACAGAGATCCGCCTGCCTCTGCCTCCTGAGTGCTGGGATTAAAGGCGTGCGCCACCACCGCCCGGCCACACAGTGACTCTTATAAAGCAAAACATTTAATCGAGGTGGCGGCTTACAGTTCAGAAGTTTAGTTCATATGATCATGGTGGGGAGCATGGCAGCGTGCAGGCAGATATGGTGCTGAAGAAGAAGCTGCTACATGTTGACATGCAGGCAACAGGAAGCAGACTGAGTGTCACACTGAGCGAAGCTTGAACAAAAGAGACCTCAAAGCCCGCCCCCACAGTGACACACTTCCTCCAACAAGGCCACACCTCCTCATAGTGCCACTCCCTTTGGGCGCCATTTTCTTTCGAACCACCACACCTCCAGCGTTGTCTCTTCTCCAGGTGGCCAGGAGTCTACCATCACTCTACCACCCATCCAGTGCCGGCCAGGCTTGAGCTCTTGCCTCCTGCCCTCACTGTTCTCCTGACACCCGGCCTAGACACCCATTTAAAGCTAGAAATCCACGGGAGTCTGCTTAAGGAGTAATAGGGAAATTATTAGACAATAAACTGAGGAAATACAGTCATGAATACAGAACCGAGTGGACAGCTGAAGTCGTCCCCTGATCTGACCCTGATCGGAAGTGAATCTACATCACAGTTCCATCACACCAGGAAGCAGGAAACAGGCAGAGGGGTCCTCATGACCCCTCCCTCTTTCCTTTTAAGAGGTCACATACAACATCAAGAAGCACCGCCTCCTTTGGGCTGTATAGCCCAAGGTCATGGGCAGAGCAAATACCACAACATCTATTGTTTGCTGGCTCTTTCTCTCCTGCCCAGTTCCTGTCTGGACCACATGATGGACACTTTTGAGCTAATCTGCTTTCCTTGCATGTCTAGTGATTTACCTCCAGAGTTGAGAATCTCCCGTCTTCTCTCCATGAAGCACATCCTGGCACTGTCTACTGTCTCCTCCCGTCATGCTTCGGTGCTGACTGTAGGTGTACACTTGACCTTGAAGCTTTCAGCCTGATTTCTAAGACTCCTTTCAAAGCTGCCTGCTAGTTAGGTTCCTCCAAGCAGCAGGCCGTTGGAGGTAGAGTCCAAGCTACACTGTCCACTAGGACACATCAGGTGGGGATGGGTGGAGGAACTGGAATGCTTCTAAGTGGGCTGGCGCTGGTTCTAGGATAGCCACAGAGGGCTTGGTAGCCTTCTGAGGGTCCCCATGGTCGGGACCTGCAGACTGCTTCTGCATTCCCGTCTGGCCATATTCCATCATTGCCACATTCTTCCCTTCATTCTCCTCAGGCTTGGCTCTGTCCCCTGGGGCCAGCACAGCCACCATCTGGCTGTCTCACTGTGGCCCAGCTCCTGCTGTTTGCCTGGGAAAGCCTGGGGTCTGGGAGCAGTCAGAGGCATCTTGGGTTGGAGTGTATGAGATTCTGGAACCATCTCTCCAGCTGTCAGTATGGCCCCTGCAATGCTTGTAGTCCTCCCATAGCCATGGATTGGGTAGGCAGATCCCCGGCTAATGGTTCAGTCTAGGGGGAGCGGAAAATCCCAGCCATCTTGGGGACTTCTAATGTTATCTCTGGGTCTGGAAGCTGTTTAGAATCTCACTTCACAGGCCAGCAATTTTTATAGTTGCCTCCCTTACACACAGCACCCAATTTATTTTTAAGGAAATAATAACAGCAGCAATTAGCTATTCCTTTGAATGGTTCCAGTAAACCCATCATTTAAAGGGACCAAAAGGCTGGAACGGCCCTGTTCTTCCTTGGGGGCAGCCTTGGGAAGGGACACAGCCCTATGGTCTGGGGATTTGCAGCTCATGGTTGTCACCCAGGTTGAAGGTTAGCCGCACTTTCTGGGATTCCGAGCCGCAACGTGGCCAGGAAGGTTCAAACGTACACACTCCAAAGGAGTTGAAACAAAAATTGACAGACAAGCAAACAGATCAAACACGACACTTCAAAGAGAAAGCGAGTCATGAGGAAGAAGCCGAGGAGCCTCCCAATCCCCAAATACTGGGAAACAAAGGCTGCCTGCATGTGCCCAGGGCTTGGCCGCCACCGGATCTCTGCCCGGAGCATTGGGAACCTGTCTACAGGGACAATGTGACCAGTTACTGCCCTCTCCGTGCCCAAGCACTCAGAGGGGCTAATTAGTGCTTTTAATATGCAAATCAGAGCCTGGGCAGATTAAATCTAGGGAGGAAAAAAAAAAAAAACCAGCTGGTGAATATGTTATTTTAATTACAACTCCAAAGGAGATATGGATCTGGTTTAAGAGGGTAGCAGGCTGGTGTGTGTGAGGCTCTTGTAGTGGGGCCCTGGTAAACAGGAGAAACTCTGCTCCACAAGAAGTAGTGGTGAGGGGCTGGTAGGGGCTGATCCAGCCCATATCCTAGGCAGGCACCCACCAGTCATGCAGGAGAGCTCCCAGTCTCATCAATGATGACATCAAAACCTTGGAAAGGACAATCTCATTCATTCATTCACTCATTCACTCATTCATTCACTCAACCATCGCTCCAATAGATATTTCCTGGCTGGCTATCATGTAACAGGCACTGTGCCAGGGGTTGGGAATCCTGTGGCCAGAAGAACAGCAAGGCCCTGCCTGTCAAGGGCACTTGCCTTTATGTGGAGGAGGTATTGTGGCAACCAGTGACACACAAATTCATAAAAAAGTTGCAGAATGGCAGAGGTGCTATGAAGGGCAGTGGTCACGTGGGGGGGGGGCGGGGCAAGAGCCGGGAAGCCTTACTTGGGTGACAAGGGGGCGTCCCAGTGATGTGACATTTGAGCTGAGACCCGGAGGGTAAAAGTGGGCTCAGGGGTGATAAGGACAGAGAGTGTCTCCCCGACCCTCCCGTGTGGCACTGATTCCGTGCCATCAAACCTGAGAACATCATGGAAATGGTGGGAACCCAGGCAAGCTGACCCTGACTCAGTTTCTCTTTTGCAGCTAGAGCAAGGAAGGGAAGCCTCACCAGGGAAGTTTCCTCTCCCCACACTGCTTAGCATCCCGTTGTCTGTTGTGACTCCAGATCCCGCTCTGCTGAATATTCCTAGAAGGTTGTGGGCACATCTGCACAGGACTCCATTTGGGGATCTGGCTCCCCATGCCTGGGCTGGGAATCCTGCTGTGGGTTCCTACTGTCTTGGACACTTAGGCCAGAGGCTTTCTAGAGAGTTCTCTGCTGGGGACCGAACCCCACAGGTTCCATGTCCTCAGCTCTATCCCTGTAGCCAGCAGGCCACTGTGAGGCCTGGGCTGGCTTCTCCCATTCTCTGGTCCGATGCCTGGCTTTCTGTGTAAGTTTGATTTCTATGGGAAATGACAAAACCAAACTCAGAGATCAAGGTGTGTCATCTCTAGTCCCATGTGGAGGTACACAAGGTCCACCTTCCTGGGTAAAAGAACCAAATAAGGGAAAAACAAATGAAAAATTCATTTTTCACCAACTTGCCTGCAGGCAACAGAGGGGAAATTCCTTGCACAGCATGTGGAGAGAAGAAGGAGCTGTTTGATGAGCAGCGGGGGTGGGGGGTAGAGGGAGGAGAGAGAAACTGGGAGACAGAGGGAGAGGGGAGGAGGAAGAGGGAGACAGAAAGAGAGGGAACACCAACAGGGAAATAGAGAGAAAGTAGAAAGTGGAGAACAGATGAGAGGAAGCAGAGACAGAAAGAAGAGGAAGAGAGGGGAGAGGAGGGGAACAGAGAGGGGAGGGGAGGCAGGAAAAGAGAGAGAGAGAGAGAGAAGAGGATCAACCTGGGGGGCTTTACTGCAGGAGGTACTAGCTGAGCTGGGTTTGGGAAAACAGAGGATGAGCCTGGTGTAGGAAGGTGAGGGGCCACTGCAGACAGAGGGTCAGCACAAACGAAGGCCCTGCGGTTGGTCAATGTGGGGAAGTAGGGGGGGTAGACAGAAGACTGGGTCATCAAGAGTCTTAATTTGTTTGTTTTGGTAAAATACTCCAACAAAAACAATTTAGGGGACGGGGGTTTATTCTAGTTCATCGGTCCAGTTTCTAGCTCATCACTGTGGAGAAGTCCATGTGGCAGGACCATGAAGCAGCTAGTCACATCTACAGTCAAGGGCAGAGAGAATGAATGCCTGCATGCTGTGCTCTGCTTGCATTCTCCATTCTTATACAACACTGCCTAGGGAATGGTGCCACCACAGTGAGCATGTTGTATCTTCCCACTAATGAAGATGGCTTCTCATAGACATGCCCACAGGCCAACCTAATCTAGACAACCCCTCACTGAGAGTCTCTTCTCAGGTGATTCTTCATTGTGTCAAATTGACAAAACCAACCATGAAAGTGTTGTGTTTAGGTGAAATGCTCTGTAGATATTTAGTTAGGTCCATTTGATTTATGGTATTGATTAACTCTAATGCTTCTTTGTTTATATTTTGTCTGGACCTGTCTGATAGTGAAAGTGGGATATTGAGTCCCCCACCATCACTATGTTGGGGTTTCTGTGGCTTTATGACAAGTAGTGTGTGTTTTATGAAGCTGGGTGCATCTGTGTTTGGCGCATATGTTTAGAATTGTGATATCTTCTTGATAGAATGTTCCTTTAATGAGTACAAAGTGACCCTGTCTCTTGACTAGTTTTGTTTTTAAGTATGTTCTGCTAGATATTTGAATAGCTGTGGCTGCTTGTTTCCTAGTTTCTCATGCTCAGAATGCCCTTTTCTATCCTTTTACCCCAAGGTGGTATCTATCTTTGATGGTGAGGTATGTTTTGTTGGAAGCAGAAAACAGATACTGTTTTCTAATCTCATCTGCGAGTCTGTGCCCTTTCCAGAGGGCTGGAGTTTGGTTCCCAGCATCCACATCAGGTGACTTACAACCACATGACTCCAACTTCAGGGGAATCCTATACCCACTTAGGACCTCCAAGGGCACGGGCACTCACATGCACATAGTCACCCATAATACACAAAATTAAAAATGAACAGAAGTTTAAATGTATTCAAAATTATTATTGACAGATGCACATGAAGCTTTCTCGCTTTGTCAGTTTTGTGACACTGTGCTCGTCCTCTTCCGTGTCATTTGTGGTTCCCTGTGGCCTCCTGCATGTGTTTAACCTCTTATTTGGCCCAAAGAATTCCTCTTAGTAGTGTCTGTAGTGGTGACAAATTCCTTCAGTCTGTTTATATCATGGAAAGATTTTTTTTTTTCTCCTTCACTTATAAAATATAGTTTCGCTGGGTATAATATTTTGTATAGTGATCTGTGACCTTTCAAAATGTGGACTGCGTCTCTCCAAGCCCTTCTGACTTTAAAAGTTTCTATTGAATAATCAGATGTTATTCTTATGGCCCTGCCATTGCATGTGACCGGGGCCTTCCCTCTTGCGGTTTTCCATACCTTTTCTTTAGTCTGTGTTTTTGGTGTTTTAACTATAATATGTCATGAGGAGTTGCTTCTCTGGTCCTGTCTACCTGGTGTTCTGTAGGCTCATGTACATGGGCAGGGCCATCTCTTAGGATCTGAGAAATTTCCTTCTATGAGTCCTGAAAACATTTTTCTGTGTCTTTGACCTAGAATTCTTGCCCTTCTTCTAAGCTCAGAAACCATAGATCTTTCCATGGTGTCCCATAGAGTCTATATAGGTGGTTTTTTTTTTAATTTATTATTTTCCTTGATAGAACAATCCAACTCCTCGTCTCTTTCCTCGTCTCTTGTCTTCAAGCCCTGATCTACTTCTTTCCCATCTTGAGTCTTTCCATTTAGCCTTTATTTGCCCAACTGATATTTCCATTCCCATGCTCATTCACTTTGGCTCTTCTTCATTTTTTCTCCGTGTTGAGTTTTCTTTTGCTGCTCTGGATTGCTTTTCTTAGCTCCTCCAGCTGCTGATGTTTGCTTGGCCTTTAATCTGTTGGTTCCTGTCCTCTCAAGTTCATTCAGATGTTTTCTCCCATGCCGCCTTTGAAGTCTTTAAACCCCTTGAACATGTTTATGATTGTCCTTTTCAATTTTGCGTCTTGAAATTCATCTAAATTATTCTTCTGGGGGACCATTTCTATGGGGCTGGTGATCTACAAAGTGGAGAGAACCTTTTTTTTTACCCCATTACTTGTGGTTTTGCCATGGGACTTGGGCATCTGGGGTCAATGTGTTTGTTAGGTTATTTGTGATGTGCTTTTAGCCTATTGGCCTGGGGTTCCGGTGGGCTGGGAGACTTGGATGGGATCTTCAGGGGATAGAGCCATGGGTAAGGTGTACCTTTTACCAGGACCACAGGGACCCAAGTGCCAGCAGATGTTCCTGAGGCAAAGAGGGAGAAGCCACAGAGAGGGCGTCCCTGGTATGTGAAGCTGAGCACCATGGAAAGTTCCTGAGCTGGAGGCATGGGGGGGGTGCGTCCCTTCTAGGGGACATATGGAGAGGAGTGGCACAGGAAGTTCCTGGGGCATAGTTCTCAGTTTTTTTGTTTTTTTTTTTGGTTTTTCAAGACAGGGTTTCTCTGTGTAGCTCAGATAAAGTATGTGTGCAAAGGCCTAGTGGCCATTTTGCCATAAATTTCCAAGGAGGTGAGATCTAGAATGTTGGATCCTGAGAAAGCAGGGGTGTGGCCAGGTCATTGATTTATCATTTGTCGGCCGATCTGTTATTTTAGACATGAACTCACAAGGACAGGCTTCAGAGCTTAGAGTTCTCCGGTAGTTCTCAGAAGTGTGTCTTCTGGATGGACCTTGTAAGCTCATTCTGAACCAAGGGAGGAATTACATTATTTTACTGTATTATTATTAATTAGTTGTATATAAGTTAATTATATAATAATATATTATTAACTGTAATTATAAATAGTGCTGACCCAGTGGGTGATGCACTAGCTGGTATGTGAACGTCTGGGGATTTTCCCATCTCTACCTCCTGGGGCAGAGCAGTGGGATGACAGGTACATGCTACTGCCCCTGTCTTTATGTGGGTTGTGGGGATTTGAACTCAGGGCCTCATGTTTCCATACTTTATCCACTGAACCTTATATGTGAAACCATGTGTTGTTTCCTCGTGACTGCCAATTTCACTTAGCATAACATTTTCCAGGTTTAATGACATGTGACACATGACAAGATCCCCTTTAGCTTAAAGGCTGATACATACACCTGCTGCGTGGATGTGCCATATTATCTTAATCTAAGTGGTCTCAGATGTAGAAAATGTTTCCATGTCTTGGGATGATCTTTATTTATTTAATTTTTTTGAGACAGGGTTTCTCTGTGTAGCTTTGCACCTCTCCTGGATCTCACTTTGTAGTCCAGGCTGGCCTCGAACTCACAGAGATCCGCCTGACTCTCCCTCCCGAGTGCTGGAATTAAAGAAAGGCGTGCACCACCACAGCCCGGCTAGAGATGATCATTTTAATGGACATGGATTTAGTTGAAAGTTTATTCCTTCAACACTTTCAATACGTCAGTCTGCTGCGTGTAGGCCACCATGGTTCCTGATAAGAAGGTGGCCACCGATCATACTGTTTATCCTGAGGGTAAGTCATTTTTCTCTTCTTTCAATGTTGTCTATTGTCGTCCTGGCTATGATGAGCCCAAGGTGGATCTCTGTATGTTTTCCATTGTGGCTCATTAGTGCTTCAGAATAGGTGACATTTGAGTCAAGTTGGAGAATGTGGGCCATTGTCACCATCATTCTTCCCTCCTCTCTGTCTCTGTCACCCACGTGTTGACATGCTCAGTGTCGTCCCACATGTCTTCCAGCCTCTCTTCATTTCTCTTCATCCTAGCATTTTCCCATTTTCTTAAGAATGGATTGCCGGGCTGGAGAGATGGCTCAGAGGTTAAGAGCACTGGCTGTTCTTCCAGAGGTCCTGAGTTCAATTCCCAGCAACCACATGGTGGCTCACAACCATCTGTAATGAGATCTGGCGCCCTCTTCTGGCCTCACATGCAGACAGAACACTGTATACATAATAAATAAATAAATCTTTAAAAAAAAAAACAAAACAAAAAAAAGAATGGATCGCCATTTGTCTTTGTTTTATGAGTTAACTCTTTGTTCAGCATCCATGATGATGGGGTCCACAGTGACATTTTCAGGTACACACATCAGCAGATTATTTCTTCTGCTCCATCCACAGACTTGCTGATTCCCTCTCCAGCCCATTTCAGATCTGGTGCTGGGAACTTTGTGGGTTTTTCCCCCTTGTAATTATTGTATTTTGTTCTAGGATTTTCATTCTGTTTTTAAAAAAAATTTGTTTCAGTTGGTATTCTCCATTTCTTGAGTCATTGTGGTCATGCTTTCATTTAATGTTTTGAAAGGCAGTCCCTTGTGTTTTAAAAAGGCGTGCTTATCATGGGTGATATTTTTTCTGCCCATCCCAATATCTAGATTCTCCCAGGCCAAGTTTCTGTGGTGATATTCCACCTGCTTTGCCTTTCTGCTTCTTTGCAGATCTCAGAACTTCTTGTTGAAAACTGATAATATAGACAACATTGTGGCTTAAATCTGAGATTTTTTTTTTTTTTTACATACTCCTGTGTTGGAGCCTTGCTTGGCATCCAATGGACTTTTGGAAGGCAATTGGATCCTAAGGGCTCTGAGATAATCCGTGGGTGATGGATTCACTGATGGAATCTGGGTGAGGGATTCATAATGTGAATGCATTATTGGGGGAGTAAGAGACAGGCTTAATGTAGGAAGTAGGTCCCTGGGGGTGTGCCCTTTCAAGATGTGTTTTACCACTGTCTCCTTCTCCCTCCCTCCCTGCTTTACGTCCACCGTGAGGTGAGCTGCATTGCTCCACCACATACTCTGGGCTGTGATGCCCAGCCTCACCTCAGGCCAACAGCTATGAAGCTGGTTGAGCATGGACCAAGTCTCTGTCACCGTTAGCCACAGTAAGCTTTTTCCCCTTTCGGTATTCTCTCAGATGTCTGTCACAAGGGCAAAGACTGGCACATATGGCCACTCTGGTTCCACTTCTCTTCCTTCCGAGAGTGGTCGCTGTCACCCTTTGATTTTTGCTGATAACTTGCCTGAACTAAACTTCTGGTCTCCATTGGACAGATGTGTGCAGCTACAGATGTGTGCCCTCAGTTAAACTGCCCTCATCTGTTTTTTGCTTTTTGTTTGCTTCCTCCAAGCCTGGTTCCCAGGACACACTGGCATCTGTAGCATCCACTGTCTTCTGGCCTATGGCATGGCTGGCTAGAGAAACACACTCAGAGTTCAAGGAACCCCAAAGCCAGCCTGGCCTTTTCTTTCACAACTCTTCAGCACATATGCATAGGTCAGAGGCAGCCCGGGGAGTCTGGATACTCGAGAGCATTCAATTCTCTCCTCCCTGTAGCTGAAAGTTTTCCTGGTCCTTCCTAGCTCCTGCAGCCCCGCAGTCCCACAGCCACTCAGACCCAAATAAACACACAGAGGCTTATATTAATTCTGAACTGTATGGCCTAATGGCTCAGGAGTCTCGCCAGCTAGATCTTACATCTTAAATTAACCCATTTCTATAAATCTATACTTTGCCACGTGGCTTGTGGTTTGTGGCTTACCGGTACTTTTACATCTTGCTTGGTGGCGGCTAGCAGTGTCTCCCTGCTGTCTTTCTCCTTCCTGTCTCTAGTTGGAATGTCCCGCCTAACTTTATTCTGCCTCACCATTGGCCAAACAGCTTTATTTATCAACCAATCAGAGCAACACATTCACAGCAATACAGAATGACATCACCCATCACCTCCCAGAGGTCTAGTGAGCTTACCAAGACCCCCTGTGGTTGTCACACATCCCACATCTCTCTGTCAAATTCCTAGCTAGTCTGCTGGTCTGTTCCGCCCCCACCAGAACCATAGTCCACTCTAGCTGACTCCACAGCCTTCCTTTGCCTGCAGGTTTGTGACTATCACCAACAAGGTTGCCAGGCATGGGGTATCTATGCTCCTTCCTCAAACATGTCAACACCCCTGGCACCAAAGCTGCCGGTGTGAGGAGTTCACAGAGTGAGGAGTTCACAGTGTGAGGGATTCAGTGTGAGGG
>CABHPQ010000093.1:53016-109181 GCA_902168405.1 Peromyscus aztecus
GGGTTCATAGTGTGAGGGTTCATAGTGTGAGGGTTCATAGTGTGAGGGGTTCATAGTATGAGGGGTTCACAGTGTGAGAGGTTCATAGTGTGAGAGTTTTACAGTGTGAAGGTTTCATTGTGTAAGTAATTCATAGTGTGAGGGATTCATAGTGTGAGTCATTCATAGTGTGAGGGATTCAGTGTGAGGGGTTCAGTGTGAGGAATTCATAATTCTACTTGATTGCCTCAGTTTGGGAGATGGGATTTGATGTGGGAACAGCACCAGGTGAGACTACTGGATACATCTACTGCTCTTGTCTAAGCTTCATGCTTTTCATGATGAACCAGGTCTCCATTTGGTGTGAAACCCTAGGTGACTTACAGATCTCTCTAATGCTTGGTTCTGAGAATGCTGTCCCCATTATCACAGCCGTTCCCTCTGCCTTCCCAGGCAGTTCTGCCTCCAATAACTTCTAAATGCTCAGAGTTAAAAATTATCACAGAAGACCTGAAGGAACTTCTCAAGAACCTCCCAGTGACCCCTCAACCTTAAATACCCACTCCTCACAAAGAGCAAGAGAAAGTGGGGCTAAGTATCCCTGGGAGCTCCACCTGCCCACCCATCTGTGTCTCCATCCACCTATGCCTCCATGCATGCATTCATGCATCTATCCATTCATGAATCCATCTGCCCAACAACCCATTCATGCATGCATTCTTGTCCCCATGTATCCATCTATTCATTCATGCATCTACCCTGCATCTACCTACCAATCTATTCATGCATGTATCATCTATTCATTCATACATCTACCCACCAGTCCATTCACACATGCACCCATTTATCCATTCACCTACCCTATATCTGCCTAACAATCTATTCATGAATGTATCCATCTATTCATTCATACATCCACCCACCAGTCCATTCATACACACACCTATCTATCCATTCACTTACCCTATATCTGCCTACCCATTTATTCATGCCTACATCCATATATGTATTCATTCATGCATCTACCCACCAATCCATGCTTGCATGCATGCATCCATGCTACCATGTATCCATTTACCCATGCATCTATTTTACATCTACCTACCAACCCATGCATGCATCCATCCATGATCTCATGCCTCCATGAATCTATGCATACATCCACCCAAGACTTTAGCAAATGTTCACTTGCTATCTTAGTACTTTGCTGGAACCCCAGAGATGAAAACCCAAACTGAGCAATCTTGTGCCTCAGAAACACACACAGGAGGAATATAAACTATGATGAAGAAGTAGGCGGAGAGTTGGTGCAATGGAGAAACACATCCTTCCAGCCTTTTCCAAGGCTTCTCCTGGGTCAGCCTGTTCTCATCCCGTAGCAATCCTTATCCATAGACTCTGCGGTTGCTTCTCTTCTGTCCACCTTTGCGTCCTGTCACAGTTTTAGACATATTTTTTTTTTTTTAAATCCTCCGTTGAGAACTGTTTCAGGCTCTGCATGGAAAAATGTCTGCAGACAGAAACAATCTGGATTTCCACCTTTTTGTTTACAAAATTAGTGATCTATGACTACAATAAAAACCACCATCCCCTGTTATCCTAGGACATTTTGAGTTAAATGAACAAACACTCATCAACAACAAAATCCATAAAGGTGGGACACACTGATGCTCTGCCTTTCCTTCGGTGGTGTTTGCATTTGTTAGACACGGAGTCACAGCGTTACTGTTAAAGCTCTCCTGGAGCTCCTCTTGCGCCAAGCCTGGATTTGACCAGTAGGGAGATGGGGTGTGTGTCCAAGGACTCTGGGTCAGTGGTTTTGCCAGGCCTGAGAACTGACTCTTCTTGTGAACCTGGTCTTTTTCTTTTCATTTATGCGTACCTGTGTGTCTGTGTGCCACATGTGTGTGGGTGTTCTTGGAGACCAGAAGAGGGTGTAGGGCCCCCAGGAGCTGAGCTACCAGCAGTTGTGCGCCTCTGGATGTGGGTCCTGGGAACTGAAAAGGGTCATCTGGAAGAACAGGAAGCACCTTTAACTGCCCAGCCAACTCTCCCGTCCATCCCACTAGCTTGGTTTTCCCACTGTCTGCTGCTCGCCAGTGAGTCTAACTTCCCTGCAGAGCTGGAGGTGAGGCTGGTTCTGAAGTAGTCCATTGTCTGCTCCCTCCTCCTGCTGCCTCTCACCCTGTCTGCTGGTCTCATCCTTTTTACCACTTCCTTCGAGCTCAGGGGATCTCGTGAAGCCAGCTGTCTTTCCAAAGGTGGGGACTCTGTGAGGCCAGCTGTCCTCAGGTGAACGGGCACCTGTATGATGGTACTGGTCGTTAAAGCAACTGCTGCTTACACCCTGGAAGGCTCCCTCCACTGTCCCTACTGCCCAGCAACTCTGGCCAATTTACTCTGGCCACTGGGGTCTCAGGGGCCTGCATTAGTCCCCGGGTGCTGTCTATTCTAACTCCCTTTTATCCTTAGCTGTTGAGTATAGGCCTGACTCAGAGCCTGGGCAGCCTGTGGGTGGACCCCTGGCTCCTGTCTAGCTGTGTGGTGGGTGGTAGCCAGGTTGTTCAAGTTATTGGAGCCTCAGTTTCCCCATTTTCAGTAAGGGACACTCACCTCAAAGTGTTGCTGGAGAGCTTCTCTCCAGCTCCCAAGTCCCGCCAGTCTCCAGCTACAAAGTCCTGCCAGTCCCAGAGCCCATTTATAAAATAAACATACAGACTCTTATATTATTTAAACTGCTTGGCCATTAGCTCAGGCCTATCATTGTCTAGCTCTTATTCTTATATTTAGCCCATTTTTATTAATCTATACTTTGCCATGTGGCTCATGGCTTACTGGTACCTTACATCTTGCTTGTTTTGGTGGCGGCTCCAGGCAGTCTCCTCATTGTACCGCTCCGTTTGATACAGGATCTGGGACTGGCAGGACTTTGTAGCTGGAGACTGGCGGGACTTGGGAGCTGGAGAGAAGCTCTCCAGCAACAAATGGCGCCCACAGTTTGCGGTAACGCGGGCGTTACACGCAACATCAAAGGGCTTTGAGACTTACACTAGTGTAAATATTTTGGTTTCTGTCTGGTTCTCCATGTTCCTATGCATTGGCCAGGAACAGAACTAGGTGAATGGACCACGTTCTAGGTGGATCCGCCCACCTCCATGGCCAATCATTCTTTTGCATGCATGGTGTGTACTGCTGTGTACAGCTTCCCTGTACATCCAGAGACTTACCAACACTGGTGTGAGTAAAGAAAGAGCTAACTGCAATCATTAGTTAGTGTTTTGTTTCACAACCAAGCAGTAGCTGAGGATGAAGGCATCCCTTAGATCTTAATAGTTACTCAGTAGTCACATGGCTCAGACTCTGAAGACACAGGTATAACTCACACTTAGCTCAATCCCTGAGGGTGGGGGAACGTAGGGTCTGGAGTTCCAGTTCTGGGCTTCTTGGGTTTTTGTTCCAGAGCCCAGGACAGGGAGACTTCACTGCTGGAGTCTAGAAGCCAGGGGACCTTGTAAACCAGGAGATAGGAAGGTTTTTCCACTCTTCCAGTTCCTGACAAGGCTGTTTGACCTTTCTGGCTCTGTTCTGGTTCCAGCAGGGTTGATCTCTCTGACTTCAGCTCTTCTGAGCTAGAAGCTACATTCTTACCTGTATCTGCATCCTTTTTACCAGCTTTCCAGTGACTCCAGAGCGCCATGCTGGATGGTAATGCCCCGGCCCCGTTGGCCTCACAGGAGAGCCGGCCACTCAAGCCTGCACAGCTTCACAAAGGCAGAGGTGCTGAGAGAAGGCACCTTGAACCTTGGCGGGGCTTACAGAGAGCGCAGTTTTGCGCATGCTCCCAGAACAGTCACCTTTTGTATGGTCTTAATGTAAAAGTTTCATTTAAAAGGCACCAGCTGTGGCCCTAGCCAGGTTTATTCAGATGGGACCTTCACTGGGTCAACTTAATACTTAACTACAGCTTATTATCCCATCAGTCTTCAGGGACAACCCATGATCTAATTGCCCAGCATTTATGTTGCTTGGTAACTGCAAATAGAGAATAATAGTCCTTAAAGGGGCAGTGTGGAATTTCGTGCCCCTGCCGCGAAGCACACTTCATTTCCCACAGCACCCTGTGTTTTTTAATTCAGTGAGTAAAAATGTGTAATGAATAATTAATTATGTGCTTGGAGGCACAATAGCTGCCTACTTTTGAATATTCATCAGTGGTATTATTAATTCACTAGAAATCCTGGGGAGGAGCGGGACAGGCTTTTAGCCTTGCTGGAGGACTTAAAGACAATGCTTTGTGTGAGACAAACTTTTTTAAAGCCCACTTTTCTTGGGACACATTTTCTGGGTAATTTTCCCTCTCTTAGGAACATTTTGTCGTCCCCCTGATTCCTGCACCGCTCGCCGGGGACTCAGACGCCACCTGTGACCACAAACGAAGCCGGCTCTGATGCTCCCACCTGCACGGTGCATTAACAAGCAGGCCCAGAGCCTCCTGCATCCCTTGATGCATCCGTTGATACATCTGAGGTCTGGCCAGAAAAGAGCAGAGAGCTGGATGGCAACTAGAACTTTCTGGGCCTGGAACCCTCTCCTGGCCCATGGGGATGGGCCTCAGGGACCTGCTCTGCATCCTCCCCCACCAGCCTTCTAGGCTGCTGGTCGGAGTTAGGCCAGCAAGCCAGGCCGCCAGGAACTCTGTCTGTCCCGTTCAGCCTATGGGAATCGCCTACGGGGTCCTAGATGGTTAACTGCCTCTCTAGTGCCCACTCCTCCCTTATTTATCTTTCCATCATGGGCGGCAACCTGGTGTCGGCTAAAAGACTACACTTCCCAGCCTCCTTCGCAGCTCGATGGAGTCATGTGACAGTCTGGCCAATGAGCGGCATGCAGAAGTTGTTGGCCAAACATGTGGAGCCTCTTTAAGAGGCTAGTGGGGAAGGAGACTGTTTGGCCTTCTGGCTTCCTTCCCTCCTACAGCCTGGGTTGCGGACAGACGAGGTGGCGAGGCTTGACAGCCATCTTAGGTCACGAGGTAGCAGAATGGAAACAAAGAGCTTAGAGGTAACAGTGATAGCCAGGAGGCCTCACCATCCTGGCACTGCCTCCCTCCCATCTCCTCTCACACGGGAGGGGAAGCACCAGTTGAGTTTAATCTGAGTTCTCCTGGGCTCCCATCGTGCACCCCTTGGAACCTAGTTTTACATGGAGTTGCCCTCCTCAAAGTGCTGTCTTGGGCCCTATCTTTTTAGATTCCTTGGCACCTGCTTCCCGATAGGCCTGAAAGTTCTTTGAAAAATTCATCTCTTGAATAATGAAACAACAGCCCGGGGGTGAAATGTGGAAACAGAAGTTTTACAGACAAGCCCCAGAAGGAGGCTGCAGACTTCCTCAGTCTCCTGAGGCCCACGGGTCTTCACTGGGAAAGGAAGGATCGTCCACCTGGCTAAGCATTTCATCTCGGCAACTGAGGGCTGAAGACAGGTCGTCACTCCAACTTTTAAACAGTGGATGTGGAGACTGTTATAACCCGGCTGGACTCACGCTCTGGAAGAAGCCCTTCATCCGGTCCAGGATACCAGAGTGTACTCATACTCCATCCAGCGGCCGGAGCAGAGTGCTTCCTGGGGGAAGACAGACCTCAGCTTCATGAGGAAGCTTCGTGGGGCCTGTGGAAACACGAGCTTTGGAGGGCCTGGGGGTGGGGGGTGGGGGTGGGGCAAGGCGCAGCTAGCCACCTGCACTGTGGATTACTCACAACCAATGATGGCCACAACAAAGAGTTCTGCAGCAACTTCTGTTCCCTTCCCACCAACTAAGAAGCTCAGCCTCTTGGGGTTCCAGGCACTTTGGGGCTTCCACAGTGAGCATTCCAGGAAAGAGAGTAGTTTCTGGGGTTCGTACCTGGCTTCCATTTGTCCCTGTAGGTGATGTGACTCAAAGCCTACTCTCAACACCCATTCATTCTTTGCTGCTGGCAGCTTATTGGCCTGCTCCACTCAAGACACCTGGGATGATCACATGGAACAGTTACGCATTCCCCGACACAGGTCCTCTGCCTCTGGCCCTCTGGCCTTCTGGCTAAGGCCCTGGTTCTCTGCGTTTGATCCAGGAAGGAACTGCCCATCTATAGGCATCCGCTGTTGTACATGGACCGACCCTGTCTTTCTCAGTTGGCTGGGTCATTTGTGACTGAGCCACTGTTCCTAGTCATTGGCAGCTTTTTACCTCAAGCCCCTGTGACTCTCTTCTTCTCTGTCTTAGGGCTGCCCCCATAATCTTGGAAATCTCCCAGCCAATGGTGGGTCAGCCTTCTATCTCCCTTCTCCCCCCACCACAGAGAATGCCATGGTCTGGCCACAAAGCCTGAGGTTTGTCGGAGGTCCCAGCATGATCAGCCTGGCTCCCCAATCCACAGCACGTGCATTTCTGGGTTTCTTCTTTGCTCGTCCAATTCCCCCCCACTCCCTCTCCTGGGCTTCGTGGAGGTGACCCCAGAGTGAGCCCCTTGCACAAACATCCTTATGTTACAGTCTGTTTTGTATATTAGTGAGGGCTCCCTAGAGGAACAGAACTAATAGTGTGTGTGTGTGTGTGTGTGTGTCCATGCGTTATTAGATTGTCTTCCATTATATGGCAGTCCAACAATGGCTGTCTTCATGTCAGAGAGGCCAAGGTCCAGTGGCTGTTGAGTCCATAAGGCTGGATTCCACAGCGGTCCCAGTCTGGCACTGGAGGCCTCGAGGGTTCCTAGAGAGCTGCTGGTCTTCCACATTAGAAGTCTGAGGAAACTGGGTTCCCAGTTGGTCAAGAATGGCGGCAGCAGCAACAGGCACAGCAGGGTAGATGCATCCACAGTCAGGTCTTGCCTTGACCCTGTGGGTCCCAGGGTTGAACAGAAGTCACCTGGCTTGAGAGCAGGCACCTTTACTGGCTCACCCATCTCACTGGCTCCAAGATGACTTCTTTATGTAAAAAGTAACAATACACAAATTTTGCTTGAATCTTTACCAGAGGTAATGTTATATGTATATCAAAGACTTGTTTAAAATACATTTATTGACGATTTATTACCAGGAGATGTTTTATTTGAATACCTATTTTATATGCTTATATACACAGGGTCATGCAAAAAATTCTTGCATTAAAAAAAGGGTTACAGATGGGAGAAGTGCAAGAAACCCGAGCTTAAATGATCATCCTTTTCCTTAGCCAGGACGTGTGGTGGTGTCCGGGAGAGTCGATGCATGGGGTAAAATCAGTGAAAACGTTCTTGCCTTCTGTCCTTCACCTCAGCTGAGACAGGAAGTGATTTTCACAGATAGCTTTTATTCCCAGAAGCATGACACTGTGCCAATACTAACTGTAGGGAAGCAGGGAAACTCGCTGCCTTCTAGACCCACCCCACCCCCACCTCTGTGCTTCAGCAGGGGTGGGGTGGGGGTGGGGTGGAGGAGTCATGAATAATAAATATGGAGATAAGAGAATGAAACTGGAAAATCAATTTACTGCAAAGTATTTGCATATTTTATTAAAAGAAACTGTGTCTGAGATCCATAACAGGGCGTGATGATTTCTGTTTTGATTTGATTTGTGTGCACCACGCCTGTGGGAAAAGTGACAGAGTGTAGTCATGTAGGCAGTTTTTTGTTTTTTTTTTTTTTTTTAAATTTCATTGATAGTAAACTGGTACATTAGTCTTCTGAGGGACTTCCGAGTTGCACTAACCCCTTATTTCACAGGAAACTGAGTTCTGGAGAAGCTCTGTGGACTGGTAACAGCCAAGATTCTTTTGGAAGAAACAAACCATCCTGAAATTGAAGGAACAAGATGGAGGGGGGAAGTCAGTTCCACCCTGGACCTCTGCATCTCAAAGTTAAGACAAGAAGCCCTCTCTCCTGTTCTCGCTATAGAAACACACACACACACAGAGACGCATACACGGCACCATGTAATTGACATTTATTTTGACAGAGACAGAGGGGAAGAAACAGTTTGTTGAATATACACAAGACACCCCCAGCCCTCCCTCTCCTCACTCCAAGAATGAGTTGCCTCTAGCAGATCTTTGTTGAGTGAAGGGTAGGGGAAGTGTGTGTGTGTGTGTATGTGTGTGTGTGTGTGTGTGTGTGTGTGTGTGTTCCTTTCTCTGTCACATAAAAATGCTCTAAAAGCTAGTTCCTGTTGGCCACCACTGCTTGATTGACAAATGCCTGAAGCTTGGGAGCAACTACCACAAAAATGGAAGGCTGCACTTGGTTGGGCCTGCAAGGCTCTAGTGTTCTTTCTGGCCTCAGTTGCCTGGCAGACCCATGGTCTCCTGTAGTTGGAAGTTTCTCCAGTCCTGCCTGGCCCTATGGTCAGGACGAATCTCTCCAACCCACATCTCGCAGCTGCTTGGCCCCAAGTAAACACACAGAGGCTTATATTATTTACAAACTATATGGCCTATGGGTCAGGCTTCTTGCTACCTAGCTCTTATAACTTAACCCATTTCTACTAATCTGTATGGTGCCACATGTTCTGTGGCTTTACCTGTGTGTCATTACATGCTACTCCCTGGATGGTGGGATGGCGTCTCCTCCACCTCTGTCTTTCTTCTTCCTGTCTCTCTCTTAGATTTCCTGCCTGGCTATAACCTGACTCGCCATAGACCAGAGCAGCTTCTTTATTAACCAATCATAGCAGCACATATTCACAGCATAAGAAAGACATCCCACAGCACTTCCCCTTTTCTGTCTAATCAACAAGGAAGGTTTTAACTTTAACATAGAAAAATTACATATAATAGAACAGTTATCAAGCAAGGATTACAGTTACAATATCTAGTCTATTTGTATTTGGCAAAATTAAAGAAAATACTCTATCATCTATCTTATTTCTGTAAGTCTAAAGTTTCATATCTAATTTATCTTTTGTCACAACCAAGGAAAATTATAACTATAACTATCTAGTCTTCAACTACATCAAAGTCTCCAGAAGAATATAATATTACCTAAGTAAACAGGAAGTGCATTGATTGTAAGAAACTTCCAAAAATCTAGAATGACAGAGACAACTGGCTGCCTGGACAGTCACCCAAAGTTCCTCTGTAATGTTGGGGTGGGGAACAGCAGGCGTCTGGGAGAGCACCCAGAGTCAGAGGGGGAGGGGAGCAGCCCTTTGTAAATTTCTTTCTGCAGCAGAGCAGTGGTTGGGAGCATGCCACAAGACAGGCTAGCCTCTTTCCACCTGCCACAATGGAGCCAGGCCCTGGACTTGTTTTGGGGTGTTAAAGCAGTTAAAGAGGGTACTGCCACTGTCCCTGGCTGCCAGTTGTCACCAACCTTTGGGCTTGACCCTTCCCTGGGCATCCTGGACCCTTGCCAGCCCTGTGCCTACATTTACAGATCCAGTTTTGCTTTTTGAATTTGCAGACTGAGCAGGAATGGTCCAAGTCACACCCAGTGTGCACAGCCATGGTGTCGGCTGACCATCCTCGCAGAGGCTTCCCAGGGGACGTAAAGACAGAGCATGGAAGTCAGCAGGCAGAGCAACCCCATTTCTGCTCACTAGGATGCTGGTCCCCCAGCAGCTATTAAAGAATGGAGTGCTTTCTGGAAGCTCCTTTCGCTTCCTGGGTCTGTTCCTGCTCATGTTCATGGGCAGTGGCTTCATTCTGGGTGCCAACGTGTGTGTGTGTGTGTGTGTGTGTGTGTGTGTGTGTGTGTGTGTGTGTATGCTGGAAGGACCAGTCAATCAAAATACCGCCCCTCCCCTAAACAAGGACTAGTTACAAAAGAGTTCCACCAATCTGATTCTCTCCTGAAATTCTTGTGCAAAATGAAGAGGCTGGCACTGCCTTCCTCCACTGTGGCTCCCAGAAAGAAGGATGATGCTGTGTGGCCCTTTCTGTCTGCATCCTTCAAGCCACTCTGGTCTATGTGCACGTGTCTACCACAGCAGACAGCATCAGAGAGGGAAGATTTATTTTCACTGTTTCTGAGAGTCACTGCCCATCACGGTAGAGAAAGCAGTGGAGGTCTTGGGACATGGTGGTGGGAACGGGTGGTGATGGTGTGTTTGCATGGCAACAGACAGGAAGCAGGGACCACAGCTGAAAACAGACCTGATACCATCTTCAAAGGCCCACCCCTAGTGACCTACTTTGGTCAGCTGTGGTGGTTTGAAAGAAAATGGCCCCCAAAGGGAGTGGCACTATTAGGAGGTGTGGCTTTGTTAGAGTAGGTGTGGTCTTGTTGGAGGAAGTGTGTCACTGTGGGGGTGGGCTTGAGGTCTCATAGATGCTCAAGCAATGCCCAGTGTCTGAGATGACTTCCTGTTGCTTGCTAGTCATGATGTAGGACACTCAGCTCCTTCTCCAGTACCACATCTGCCTGCATGCCACCATGTTGCACATGATGATAATGGACTAAACCTCTGAAAATGGAAGCCACCCCAATCAAATGTTTTTCTTTTATAAGAGTTGCCATGCAGCTGGGCAGTGGTAGCGCATGACTTTAATCCTAGCACTTGAGAGGCAGAGGCAAGCAGATCTCTGTGAGTTCGAGACCAGCCTGGTCTACAAAGTGAGTCCCAGGACACCCGGGACTGTTACACCGGAAAACTCTATCTTGAAAAACAAAACAATAACAACAAAAGAGTTGCTTTTGTCACGGTATCTCTTCATGGCAATAGAAACCCTAAGACATTAGCCAAGCTTCCATCTCTGAAAGTTCCCACAGCTTTCAAAATAGTAGCCCTGGCTGGAGATAAGGCATTCAAAATCTGAGCCTGGGGCCAGGGCTGCAGCTCAGTGATAGAGTTGCTTAGCATGCACAAAGCCCTGGAGCTCAGCATCATGCAACCTGAGAGCAGGGATACATATCTGTAACCCCAGCACTTGTGAGCCGGGGCAGGAAGATCAGGAGTTCAAGGCCATTTTCAGCTCCATGGTGAGTTGGAGGTCAGCCTAGGATACATGAGACCCTGTCAAAAGGAGAATAAAAAGGAGCCAGTGGGGAATAGGTTAGACTCAAACCACAGCAGCCCCTGTCTCGTGGCCGCTGAGGACTATTCTATCCCACTTAGCCTCAGTTTCTTCATCCGACCCATCTGCGGTGAAGAGGTGGCTCAGGAAGTCATAACTTGCGACTGTGATGGGTTCCAGCCTTGTTCCAGGTCGTTGTCACTGTGGTTACTCCTGAGGGACAGCCAGCCATCACAGACAGTACAGTATAGGGACGCATCAGCTGACCTGTGTCAGCTAGAGTGTCCCAAGCTGCTTTTCTCAGTGACTCCATTTTAAATGTGCTGTGGAGGCTGCCCAGGGGGATGCAATGTGGCCGAATCCATGGTTTCCCACCCTGACCTTAAAAGGAGTTTATAAAAATAGGTCCGGGGCAGACAGGAACGTTTTTCTTAAAGCTTGACCCAAATCTATATTACCTTAGTCCCCAGCTGAGGACTATCTATTCAAGGAGACAGCCCCGCCCAACTTTAGGCTTTCTGGTATCTTCTGCCTAGAGCGAGGCCAGAGTTTCCATGTAACAGGAACATGCAGTCCACCATGGAAACAGCCTTTTGAAGCTGGGCTGTGCTCAACCTCCAGGATCCTGCACTTCCTACTTCAGAGTTACTTCATGCAGCCTGATGGATTCCTACAGTGTGCCTCATGACTCCCCAATTGTGCCTAGCACAGGGTGATTTCTGGGGTAAACATTTCTCCTGGCAGCCCTGGAGACCAGGCCAATTCATTACGGGTAACTACCTCCAGTTCCAAATCCTACTTCCTGTACCGTCCTTCTCATCTGGGCGTCCTGGCACACCCATCTTCAGCTGGTCCCTCTGATACCGATCGTGCAAATCCTTCTGGGCTCAACTGCGCCTTTCATTTCTCCCCATCCTCTCCTCTAGACATTCACAGAGAAAACAAAAACCACTTTTCTTTTTCTCCAAGAGAAGGACAGGAAAATAAATAGCAGTTGGGAAAGAAAAGGATCTTAAATTCTTTAGGACAGGGTCCTTGGAGAGTAGAGTGGGCGACTCAAAAGGCAATGGGCTGCCCCCCATCTAGTGTCTCCAGTTTCCAGTCATTGCCCTGTGCCGTGAGCTACCCATACAGCCACACAGGGCACACTTGAAAACGGCTCTCTGGAAATTCCACAGTTAGGAGTCTGAGCTGAGAACTTTGGACTTCAGGCAGACCCTGAACCCTTTCTCGGGTATTTCTTGTGAGTACTAAGGGGCCCCCTCCTCCTTCCCAAGCTACACAGGCATTTCGAAAAGCAGATGATGAGCTGAGAGCCTGGCTTAGTCCCCCGAAGTGTTTATCATGCACATATGAAGAGTCAGGAAAGGTCCATTCAGTACAACTCCTCAACAGTCAGGATCCTGGGCTGCATCCTGAGCCTGCACGTCATAATCATGAATTCAACAGTGTGGACGCACAACATCAGGAGCTTCGGGGACTTTCTGTCAGTGGAAGTCTTTGTCACACTACACAGCTATTCAGTCACCTTCAGGGGAACAAGAGGGACACATCGTGGGGCTGGGGAGAGGGGAGGACACACTGCCTCTTTTGTCACCCGAAATGTCATCTCTGGTGATGCTGTGTTAGGGTCACCTCGGCTGTGAACCCAATGTCCAGTTCCTGGAGCACTCGGGCAATGTCTGCAGACATCTGTGATTGTGGTGTTGGGGATGTTCCTGGCACCTAATGGGCAGGGCCAGGAGACTTGCTGCACACCCCGAGGTTGTCCAGTCCTAAAGACTTACCTGGTCTCAGATGTCAAGGTGCATAGCTGGGAGTCTCAGAGCAGGGGCATGGGCTGTGGCTCAGTTGCTCGGCTGCTTGCCTTAGCATGCAGGAATCCCTGGGATTGATCCCCAGCACTGCATAATGACACCCACCTGTAATCCCAACTCAAGAGGCAGAAGCAGGGGCATCGGATGATCTAGGTCAGCTGAGTTACAGGAGACCCTGTCTCAAAATAAAAAAAAAAAAAAAAAAAAAAAAAAGAAGAAGAAAAAGAAAAAGAAAAGAAAGGGAGAGAGAGAGACAGAGAGAGAGAGAGATTGAGAGAGAGACAGAGAGAGAGAGAGAACCTGGGGGGCTGGAGAGATGGCTCAGTGGTTGAGAGCACTGACTGTACTTCCAAAGGACTAGGTTCAATTCCCAGCACCCACATGGCAGCTCACCACTGTCTGTTCCAAGGGATTCAGCACCCTCATACAGACATACATGCAGGCAAAACACCAATGCAAATGAAATAAAATAAGTAAATATTAAGGAAAAAAAAGAAAAGAGAATCCCTGTCTAGAGGGTCCCATTCCCCCTTGGGCCTCAGTGTCCTCATCTGTATAGACTGCAGGTGTGGAGCGTCACACAGAAGATCCCTAACAGCACCCGCTGTCTAATTGTCTCTGGCTCCACAGTGACTCAGATTCTGTGACACTTGCTTCCTGTCCCTGAGATACCAAGACCTGTTAATAGCATCTCTAACGCCAGGGCACCACGTGAGAGGCATGATGGGAGACACCAGGGGGAGGCTCTTTGCAGCTACCAGGAAATGTCACCCTGGGAGGCAGACACCCTGGGCCCCCACAGCCTTCTCCGGTTTGTCTCCTAACTCCTCCTCAAACTAGGAGGCACTAGGAGGCACTGGGCCCAGCGTTCCCAAACACTTGTAGGTCTGGCCTCTCTCTACCTGTTGTGAGTGCCGATCCAGCAACTGCAGGAACTTTCCAGAGTGTTCCAGCTGCAGTTGATTTTTCTTTTTCTTTTTTTTTTTTTTCAGATGAATGAAAGGCAAGTACACACAGTAGGTCTTAGACACAGTAGGTCCTTTCTGTCCTTTCCTTCTGCCAGCCTGGGGGCTTGCTCGGCCCCACTGGGCGGGCCTGTCTACTCCCTCCTCTCCACAGTCCCCTGTGTTCTTCACTTCCTGGGAGCGGATGTCTCGCGGGACCTGAGTCCTGAGCCCATCACCCTTCTAATTTCATGATGTGGCACATGCCAGTTGACCTCCCAGGTGCCTTACTTAGCCTCAGAGCTTTGTGTCTGTCACCTGTGTGGATAGAAGGGAGGCACTTCCACGCCTGAACCTGCTTTCATACTGTGGGCTGCCCAGAAGGCTGCTGCCGACTGCTCACACAGAGTCGCCCTGTGGTCCGAGGCTCACCCTGCCTGTTTCCTTTCCTAGCTCCCTGCCCAGATGTGGGCCCAGCACCGTGTCTGGAAGCTCATACTTCCCACTCTTCTCTCTCTCCCGTCATCCTTGACATCTGTCCTTGTAGTATTCGCACTAGCAGGCCTGAGCCAGTCGGCAGACATCCTCTCACCTCAGTTTCCTTGTCTGTAAAATGGCCAGAATCAGGTATGCTGTTTGTCACAAGGTTATCGTGTGGGTCAAATCACAAATACATTTGCAGGGCTGGGGATGGAGATGAGTTGGGAAAGTGCTTGCCAGCTAGCCTAAAGCCCTGGGTCCAGTTCCCATCATCGCCTTAGAATCCGGTGTGATAGCAGCTGCTTGTCAGATGGGCACTCAGGAGGTGTGAGCAGGATAATCAGAAATCCAAGGCTATCCTCAGCTACGTAATGAGTTTGCAGCCAGCTTGAGCTACGTGATAACCTGCCTCAAAAAAACAAACTGGTAAGAAGCCTAGAGAGATGGCTCAGCAGTTAAGAGTACTCCCTTCTCTTCCAGAGGACCCGAGTTCAGGTCCCCACACTGCAGTTGGGTGGCTCATAATGACCTGTAAGGCCAGCCCAGGTGGTCTGTAGTGGCTGAGTGAAAATGGCCCCCAAAGGCTTGAAGGGAATGGCATTATTAGGAGGTGTGGCCTTGTTGGAAGTCTGTCTCTAGGGGTGAGCTTTGAGATCTCAGATACTCGAGCCAGGCCAAGTATCTCACTTTCTCATCCTGCTGTCTTCAGATCTGGATGTAGAACTCTCAGCTACCTCTCCAGCACCATATCTGCCTGTATGCCACCATGCTTTCCATCATGATGACGATGGACTAAAGTCTGAATTTTAAATGTTTCCTTTATAAGAGTTGCCGTGGTCATGGTGTCTCTTCACAGTAATGGAAACCCTAAGACATGATCCAACACCATTTTCTGGACTCTGTGGGCATTACACTCACATGTGCACAATAAAGCACACACACACACACACACACACACACACACACACACACACACACTTAAAAATAAGATAAATCTGTAAAGCAAAAACAGAGTTGGTGAGATGCTCCAAGCAGCCATTTGTCCCTGGCTGAACCACTTGGCCTCTGATGATCCCTTTATAACTGTGAAGACAGCACCTCTCCCATGGGAACCCTGGGGTGAGATCTGGCCACAATCGTTCTTCAGTTTCTATGCTTGTGAAACAAACACTGCTGTTTGTTTCAAGGAATCAGATCCGTTTCTCCCTCCCATGAATTTGGTTGATAACTGCTTTGGCCAATAGAATCCATGGAAGTGACTGTGTGCTAGTTCTTAGCCTTGGCGCAATATGGCCCTGCATCAGTGCTGGGCTCTATGTTAGCAGTTCTCAACATGTGGGTCTCGGCCCCCACAGGAGTCGCATATCAGACACCTTTCATATCAGATATTTGTATTATGATTCATATCAGTAGCAAAAATTATAATTATGAAATAGTGATAAAAAATTGTGTGGTTGGGGGGGGGCGGGTCACCACAACATGGGGAACTGTATTAAAGGGTCGCAGCATTAGGAAGGTTGAGAGCCACTGCTCTGTTTGAACCCTGGCTTGGCCATGAGTGTATAAAGAGAATATGAAGCGAAGAGGAGCCATCCTGGGAGATCCTCCTAGACCAGCCAAGTCCCAGCCAACCATGCTGACAAGGCCACAGTGAAAGAAGCAGACAGTGGAGCCCACCCCAGACCACCCCCATGGAATCATAGGCAGAGTAAATGTTAGTTCGGTGAAGCCACTGCATCTGGGGGTGTTTTGTTATGTAGCAGGGGCTGACTGATGTACTTAGCATACAGTAGAGGAATCTGAGCACTCTTGAAGCCTGTCCTGTTGGGGAGATGGCAGGGAGGTGAGACTCCAGAGTGACACAGCCCTGGGCAACCCCAGGCAGATCTGGAAGTGCTGAGTAGTTAGGTATCAGATGTCAGGGACCAGAAATTGTGAGCAGGCAGGAAAGGGGAAAAAAAGCTGGGTCTAAGGTTGTTATTTATAGCAAAAATTTAAACAAGGAAGTTCTGTCAGTTTCCCGAGTTACTGACAGTTGCGGAAATGTTAATAGAAATCTTTATACGACCGGCCAGATGTTCCATATTAAGCATGCATCTGTTTTATATGAAAGACTTTCTGTACCCACCACCCTCTGTCTCTCTTTCCCTCTCTTTCCCCTTCTCACTCCCCGTCTTGATCCCGGGCACAATCAGGGCACTCTCTGAGGGTAATTGCTTCAGTTCTGGTTTTATTTAGTTTCTGAATACCCGTGTCCACAGTGTCAAAAATACACCCCAAAAAATAACCCTGGGAAAGGTTAATGATGGCCTTTCTGGTGTCATATTCTGCACTTGATGCGTGGCGGTAATTATTATCATTAGGCCTGCAGGAATGTCTACTTATCTTTCTTAATCACATACTATACAGAAGTGCTTCTGAACACATATCTATTATTTAATCAAAATCTCACAGTTATTGGCGTTTGTGCTCTACCAGGGCTGTGTTTATTTTCTCTTTGCATGGGGGAGCGTTGCCTCCCAGAAAAGAGGGGGCCCCCCGAGTCCATGCCCACTTTTACCGCTGTCATAGCTTCTGACACTTGGTGCTATTAATATCGGAGACGCCACACACAGGCTCACATAGCATTCTGGGAAGAACACTCCGAGTAGCAAATAGAGAGGGTAATGCATGCCTGCCTGGAGGAGGAGGTGTAGGGTGAACCCTGGGAGGGGTGCGTCTCCACAGACAGAGAGCAGACTCGGTCAGCGAGGTCACCATGGAGTTTCTCGAGGTTCAGCTCTTGCTTTGAAGCCCTAAAGCTGGCTTCTGTCCTTCAGATAGGATTTTTCCCCAGGGTTTGTCCCTGTGTGGGGGCAGCTTGGGCCCCAGCATGGTGATGTGACAACTGCTGTGCCATTAAGAAGTGAAATACAGGGACCAGGAGATGGTTCCGTTGGTAAAGTCCCGACCATCGATCCCCAGCACCCATATGAAGGAGCTAGCGGTGGTGGCGTGCTCCTGTAACCCCAGGACTGGGAGACAGGGACAGGAGGAAACTGGGACTTGCTCATCACGCAGTCTAACTGAATTGGCAAGCTCCAGGTTCAGTGAGAGACTCTGTCTCAAAAAATAAGGTAGGAAGCCATAAAGTAAGACATCTGACATTCACCTCTGGCCTTCACATGTGCATGCATGTGTGTGCATATACATGCTCAAGCACACATACCCCCCCCCACACACACACATACACAACCTAGTAGGAAGTCTCTGAGGGCTCTTGGAAGAGATTAATTCCTATGGAGACAGCCAGGCGGGGGTGGCACACACCTTTAATCCCAGCACTTGGAAGACAGCGGTAGGAAGCTCTCTGAGTTCAAGGCCAGTCTGGTCTACAGAATGAGTTCCAGGACAGCCAGAGCTACAAAGAGAAACCCTGTCTTGAAAACCCAAGGAAAAAAATTCCCATGAGACCCTGGTTAGTACTTGAGAGAGGGACACCATCAGAGCAGGGCCAGCCCCTTCCAGGTCCCCTCTGCCATTGTACCTTGTGATCTCTTCCTCTGACGTGTTTCCTCATCATGGTATCTTCATTCTCCATGCGATGTGGTACAGTCAGGGGCCCGCGTCAGAGTGGAATTGATGGGAGTTCTCAGTGTTGGATTATCTGCCTTAGAAACTAAGCTACATAGGACTTTTTTCATGATCAAGTGCCCAGCCTTAGGCTCTTTGTTACAGCAATGGACAGTGGGCTGATAGGAGCCCACACTGTTCTTTTTGCAACGAGGGTGCTTTAAACCTCTTTTCTTTGTGGCCCAGATAGAAAACACTATTATTTCATTTTTATTTTTTTATTTCTTATTTTTTTTACAGATTGGGAAACTGAGGTTCAGAAAGACTTCTAATTGCTCAGGGTCACCTAGGTGCTGAGTTGGAACTCAGGGCTGCTGATCTGATATGGTTTCATTGTAAAACCCCCAGAGCGCAGTCTGCATAAACCAAGACATTGTCCTTGTGTGTCGCCTGTGGTGTGGGGTCTCAGCCACACACAGGAAACAAAGAGCTTGACCCTCAGAGGCCCACCCCACCAGCCATGCCTCCCACCTTTATGGTTCTGCAACCTCCCCAAACAGCATCGCCTTCTGGGGAGCCTCAGGTGATGTCTCAGGGCCAGGCACAGCTGTCATCAGAAACCGAACTTTGTTGGCCATGAGGAAACATAACATTGAACTTCAGGAGTTTTCATTTCACCTTTTAAGACATGGTTGTGGTCACCTCTCTTTACAGTTTATAAGAGACGTTGGCTCCTGACTTCAGTGGACTCATCCTTAATGTCGCATGTCCCCTCCTCAGGTCTTATGACATCCTTACCTTACCCTGACCAGTAAGGACATCCTCACCATCATGGCGGGACCATGGGATGCCATGACTGGTCCCTCCTGGAGATGGTCAGTCCTCCTCTGGGCCAAGGCTGTGTGGAGGGTGTCCACTGGCTCCATTGCTGGTTCATGTTCTGGCTTGGATGGAGTCCCGTCCTTTGTTGTGTGACACTATAAAGCCACGATGTTCTGTGTCACACCAGAATCAACACCCGTGGAAAAGAGAACGCAGAACTTCAGTGTGTGATCACATCCTACCCGTATGTGGGCTATGATGACAGCCCAGGGAAGTCAAAATACAACCTGGGGTGGGGGTGCTGTTAAAGTGATTGAAACACCGAAATGAATCTGAAAGAGAGGTCTAAATCTTACTTTGGGGTAGCACGATTGTTGTAATAAATAACCGTAATAATTCCATACATTTTATAGCTGATGGAATCATTCCTACAGACGCCTTCATTTGCCTGGGCTCAGGAGGATAAATCTTCAAGTTTGAGTTTCTCGGGGAAGTATGAATCTCTAGGCTATACTACATACCCAGCTGCCTTCTTAATGGTCCCCATGCATAGCTTCCTGTTCAATCCCCAGCCCAGAAACGTGTGAGAGTCTGGGAGACAAACTTGCAGCTTCTCATTCTGGCATTCAAGACCCTCAGGACCGCTGGGACCCTCTCCCCCTCTCAGCTGTGTCTCTGTCCTTGTTATCACATGTCTCCTCTGTGTATCTGGCCGAAGACATCCTGTTGTGGGGTGCACAGCCTTTTCTCAAGTCCCTCCCTCTGGTGACAGCCCTCCCGCCTTCCTTGCACATCCAGGGCTTCAGACACCTCAGTTATCTACAGAGACATGTATGTGAATGTTCTCTGATTCCTCCACCAGAGGCAGCCTGCCTGGAGTGAGGGTGCCAAGCATGAGGGGAGGCTCAGGTTTCTTGCTGCCCCTGCTGGGTTTGGTTCCTTCCCGGCTTCCTGAGGACAGCGGCAGGTAGCACTGTCCCCACCTTCCTGGGAAGAAGGGGCCTGGAGAAAAGAGACAGGGTTTGCTCAGGGTCAACGATGATTCCAGCTTCTTGTTCCAAAGGAAGCAGAGCAGGGAATGGGTCCCTGCAGCCGTGTCCAGCCTGGGTTCCTGCAACTCCAGCAATGCCACCCACGGGCATAGCACCGTGTATTTGGTCCTCAAGCTCCTTATCATGTTGACATATGGATACCATCACTGACTTCCCACAGGAAGAATGCAGCAGCCTCTTACTCCTGGAAAAGCCCACGTGTGGGGAGCCATCTCTCAGGTCAAGATCAGTGACGAGCGCCAGGGAGGGCTTGTGCAGGGACTCACATGAGGGGGACTTGCTGGGGCAGCACAAGCTGGGCAGACTGGAGCTGCTCATGAGACCAGTAGCCGGCAGCATGTTTCAAAGTCGAAAGTGGAGTTTTTCCGGATCTTTCCCAGGTAAGCACGATGACCTTGCTAGTTAACTGAGTTTCCCGCTCCACCTGTATGAAGGCATGAACACACACACATGCACACACTTATATACACACATGTGAACACACATAGATATATACACACATGCACACACATATATGCACATATACACCTATGCACACACATGTACACATATATACACATATTTAGACACATGCACACACATATATACATGTACATACATGCACACATATGCATACACATACACACATTTATACACATATACACACATGCACATACATATATACACATACACACATATACATATGCACACATACATATACATATACACATTTACTCACATGCACATACATATATACACACAGGCACACACATATACCCATATACATGCATTTACACCATTTACACACACATGCACACATATATACATACATGCATATACATACATTTGCACACACATGCACACACATACACACATGCACATTCAAAGACACACATACCTGCATATGTGCACATACACACACGTACACACACAATGCTGAAGTGAGAGTTAACTCCTTCATCATGGTTCTTCGTGCTTTCTTGGGGTACACACTTGCCACTATTTCTAACAGTTCCTCATGATTGTTCCTGCATGCGAAGACCCGCAGGAGAAGTTTAAGAAGTTGATTGTTGATCACAGAGTTTGATTTTCTAATTTCTTGTCCGTTGGGTAAACTCAGGACCAAACCATGTAAGAAGTCCGTCAACAGAACTTGAAATCGAAGGATCTGCACGATACTTTTAAAAAATAAAACAAGTGAAGTTTGCTCCTCGTGACCCTCTTCATCTTCCCAGGTTTGTTTTTATTATTGTTTTACAGAAAATGGGGGGAATGTGCTCAAATTAGCACACGAGGTAAGGAGGAGCCTACACGGGGGTGAGCACACACATGTACACATATATACATACGCTGCTCCCGAGCCTCTCAGGAGACATGGGTGGGAAGGAAACCCCACTCCCCTGAATTATTTCCTTTTCTCTTTCCTCTTCAGGTATGTGTGTCAGTGGTGTGTGTGGCACACGTATGTGTGGGGGTGTGAGCGACGGTGGACTTCCGTGTGGAGGTCAGAGGATATCAGGAGCCTTCCTCTGTCACAGACGGCATCGATTGCTGAGTCTGAGGCAGGCTGTCTGGCCAGCAAGCTCCCAGAGCCCGCATGTCTCTCTCTGTTCAACTCAGGGCTTACATGGCTTTCACATGGAAGCTGAGAACTTGAACCCAGGTCCTCTAGCTTCCACAGCAAGCTCTCTTACCCACTGGGCTGTCTCTTCCCCGCCTCAGTCTCTTCTTTTGTCATTTGTCCTTGGTTTATTTCTCTGCTCCTCGACTCCCCCTGACTCCATTCCCCCCCCCCCCCCGCTTCCTTCAGTCTTTAAGCCCTGCCTCCCAACTCCCAACATTTTAAAAATTCTTAATGATGCAACCTGAAGTTGTCATGGCAACCAATTTTCTTTGCCTCGTTGGTGGTACAGGCCTGTGCCAGAGCTACCATTGAAATCACAAATAATTTCCCTTTTCTTTCAAAATTAAGTAGGGTGACCAAAGTGTTCCTCAGTGGCTCTCCCTGCCCCCAAAGGACGGGCACCCCCTGTCCCAGCTCCGCAGTTCCTACAGTTCTTGGTATCTTGATGACGCCTCCTCCACCGCCACACGCCGACCGTCCCTCTGGAAACATAACGGGAACACACTCTGTCATTTCTCTTTTGTCAGCATGGGAAACGCTTCCTCTCAAGTCTAATGACATTTGATGTCCCACCCCTCCATTTTTAATTGCCTTTAGTTTCTCATTCTTAAAAACGTGCAAGTTTCTTTTTCCTTGAACTGTGACACTTGGGCCTGAAGGTTGCCATCGTTGTCAAGGTGGAGGCTGAGCGCTCTTCCCGGGTGCTGCCTCTGGCTCCTAAGCATGTGAGTGAGTCCACGCTCCCTGCCCTCTTCCTGACACTTCCGGAACTGGGGCCCCTTGCTCCTGTGTGAGTGTGACACGGGTCCTGAAAACATGTCATAGAAGTCCTGCCCTCAACAAGAGCGGTTTCTATTGAGGGACCAAGAGAATACCCAGCCTTCAGTGATGCAGGAGACGACAGAATGCACTGGGTCTCTAGTTCCGGGTTCCTTGGGCAAAGCAAGAGTGTCAAGACAACAGTGGGAATGTGGAGCAGGGTGAGGATGCGCACAGGGGCTGTGTCTTGGGAAGTCCGCCAAAGAGAGGGCAGAGTCATCACGGTGTCCTTCCCCATGGAAGGTCCGGGATTCTCCACGTGCACTACCATTCTTGTTTTGCTTCTCTAGGCTCTGGAGCACCGTTAATATTTCCATCCCTTCCCTCCTCTGGCAATAACAGCAGCCGTCTCTACATGATTCTCTTGTCCCTTGTCCTGTGTGGTCATCCGTCCCTTCCCCAGTCTTTGCCAGCATCCTCTGAGGTACCTCTCCCCAGGGCCTCTTCCTGGCTATGCTTGGGCCATCTCACTGAGAAACCTGTGAGTGATTTCCAAATGTGTCTCTCTACTGGGGGCTACCTTTAAACACACACACGCCGCCACTCCTCCACTGCTCCTGTCCAAGTCACCGTGTAGACTGCCGATCTGGTCCCCAGCAAGTTCCACACAGAACCCATCATTCATCCTTTACTCCTCCGGGTTGTTTACATGGCAAATTGTCTTGGTACCCATGTGAGCTGGGAGCCTGGAAGCAACACTTCTCTTCCAGAGACTCACGGTCACCAATTCCAAAGGCTGATGAGCCTCTGTCTGAGGCCCACCCCATCCCCAGTCCTGCCCAACAGGGCTCTCCCTCCCTTGCAGGAACCCCAAAGCAGGCCAGCCCTGGGTACTTCCCACCATGCTTTCTGCCCTTCCCAGTCCCAGAGAGCTCCAATTGTCAATGCAGTCCCATCCATGGCAGGCCTTTGCTCAGAGCAAACCACCCTAGCCAAGTCTTCAGATTGTACTTCTGGGTTCTCAGGGCCCCAATAGGTCAGGCTAAAGGGGGGACGAGGAAGCCTTCAATCTGGGGGAACTAGAGCCAAGGTAGTCACTGTGGTGACTGTGGTGTGTCCTTCCTCATCAATGGAGCCAGGTTGGAAACTGGAATGTCTTCAGGTGTGTCCAGCCTGTAGCCCATGGGGCACATGTGGCTGCACCGAACCAGGGATGGCTGTGAGTGCGGTTCAACCAAAATAGTGAACCTGAAAATTTCTTAAACATTGCAAGGTTATTTTTACCTTATTTATTTATTTGTTTGTTTGGGGTTTTTTGTTGTTGTTGTTTTTCCGAGACAGGGTTTCTCTGTGTAGACCCGGCTATTCTGGAATTCACTCTGTAGTCCTGGCTGTCCTGGAACTCAGAGGTCCTCCTGTCTCTGCCCCCCAAGGGCTGGGATAACAGTGTGTGCTGCCCCTGCCCGGCTACTTTTGCTTTCATTTTTTTTTTTTTTTTTTTTTGGTAACGTGATTTCATGGTTATCATGCATTTTTTATTTTACCTGGGGTTGGGGGACTGTGGCTACAGGTGATCTTCCTTGCTCTGCCCTTCATACCCCAGGATGCATCCCTCTTGATAGGAGACTGATGGAGCTCAGTCCCTTGCAAGGTGATGGGTATGGTGACCCTTGGGGAGGGACCTTCCAACAGCTCCAGCACAGGAAGGAGTAGGTGCAGGTAAGTCTCCCGGCTGTGGCTGACACTCACCATATGAAGAATCTGAACTTCTGTAGCTCTTAGGCAGCTGCTGCCTCTTTGATGGAACAAATTACATTTGCCCATGACTAAGCCTGGGAGCCACGTAAGCCCGGGGCTACTCCATGCACCCCACTTCTTTACTGTGGCTTTGGTCACATTGTCCTACTGCACTGAGTCTATTTCCCTGTGTGTAAATAGGGACCTGGCAGAATCCTCATGATGGCGGACCTGCTGGAGCTGACCATGTGGGGGTTCCTCAGGAAATGATCACAGGGCTCAGCCATCCCCGGGATGAGAGTCTCTCTGCCTCCCGTTTGTGGATCAAGATGTGAGGTCTCAGCTGTTCCTACCTCCATGCCTTTGCTCTGCCAGCATGGACTCTGACCCCCTGAAATCATACGCTGAATGAAATGTGTCTTCTATAAGCTACTTTGGTCACGGTGTTTTGTCACAGCAATAGAAAAGTCACTAAAGCAGAAGTTGGTACCCAGGGTAGCCTATTTCTGGACAGACCATGTGGTTCTTTAGATGATGTGGAAGACTTTGGGATGTCGGACTAGAAGAGCAGTTGAATGCTGTGGGCAGAGCTTAGTGGACTGTCCTAGTAGGAGCTTGGAAGACAGTGCTGAGAGCCATGGGGACCATGGAGGCCCAGCTCAAGAGGTTTCAAAGGGAAACAATATTAGCAACTGGGCTAGAGACCATTCCTACGATATTTTTGGCAAAAAAAAAAAAAAGCAGCTGCTTTCTGCCTTCATCCTAAGAATTTGCCTGAGACTAAATTGAAGAGAAATGAATTAGTTTCTTTGATGGAGGAGATGCCAAGACAGCCTAATCCTGACTGTGTCGTGTGGTTATGAGTGGAGCAGCAGCTGAAGCTCACATTATAATCCACAAACAAGAGGCAGAGGGAGAGAGACCCTGGGAATGGTGTCGGGGTCTTGAAACCTCAAAGCCTGTCCCTAATGACATCCTTTCCTCCAACAAGGCCACACCTCCTAAACCTTCCCCCAAAAGTCCCACCAACTGGAGATCAAGTATGCAAACATATGAGCCTATGGGTGCCGTTCTCATCCAAACCACCACACCAGGTGAGGAAAATAGGAACATGTGCATCAAAGAATATGATGTTGCAGTTAGGAAAGAGGGAGCTGTCTTTATACACAGCATAAGGACTGTAGTTAGTAACCAGGTTCTGTGTACTGGAAATTTGCTAAAAGTAGATTTTTAGGTACTCTTAATATACACACTGAAATGATGGGCACATCAATGTACTTGTCAGTAATCACACACCGTGTGTGTGTGTGTGTGTGTGTGTGTGTGTGTGTGTGTGTGTGTATGAAAGTGCTTGCTGCCAAGCCCAGTGAGCTAAATGCCATTCCCGTGGGACTCATGTGGCAGGAGAGAACCTACTCCTACAAGTTGTCCTCCGACTTCAACATGTGGGCTATGGCTTTAGTGGGTATGCATGAGCGCGCATGCGCACGCCCACACATCCACCCACCCACACCATACACACAAACCAGGTAAAATTCAAAAAACAGAATCAATTACATTGTATACCCCTCACACCTGCCACTCAAGACTCCACATATCAAAACACACACAGCTCAGCCATCACCACTCTCTTCCTGGGGTGTCCCACACCGTTTACTGAGATGAGTGGAGGTCCCCGTAGAAAATAATTTCCTTTGAGCCTTTGCTGACCTCCTAAGCAAAGATGATCCATCAGCTCCATCAGAGGTTAGCGAAGAGCTCGAAGCCTTGAATGGAAGCAGAACGCGTGTTGATTTACCTCGAGAAGGGGCCTTTGTAACTCCTAAGCTTCTGTCAATCACACTGGGGACAATGCCCACACCCGTGTGGGTGGAGGAGCCCAGAGCAGGAGGCAGCAGTGCACGAGTCAAGGTCTCCCTGTGATCCAGAGAGAGCTCTGGGTAATGAGGATAAAGCACACAGCAAGCCACGCTGTGCTCAACACACGCACAAAGCACTTTGGATGTTTCTTCTTTTGACAGTGAGAAAACTGAAGTGGGCAACTTCAGGGAAACCTCTGTTCCCACCCGGGATGCATGCTAAGGGCTTGATCTGGGGATATGACCGCCTTCTCTGAAGGCATTGTCACCAACAAAGGCTTCCTTCAGAGGCCTTTGCCTTCCCGCTTTCTCCCCTCCCCAGGAGAACATTCCGATAATGCAATGCTTGGGGAGAGGTACCCTGCCAGCAACCAGTCTGAAGTATGGGGATGTTTGGAGCAGAATGCTTGTGTCGAGAAGCAGGGCCGTCAGGTGGCAAGGGAAAGGACGCTAGGATCTCTCTCAGGAGTAGAGGGGCTTTGTGCTTGAGGGTGCAATGGCCGCCGGGAGGGAGACGGATTGGTAAGCAATTGATGCAAACAAGCCATCTCAAAGTCAAGGTTGTATGGGTGTGTGGTATGAGCGCTTGCTAGTGTGGGTGTATGCATATGGGAGGACAGGTGTGCATGCAGGGATATATGCACAAGTGTGAGTATATTCAAAGGCCGGAGATCGATGCCTTCCTCAACCACTCTTCACTTTTTTCTCTCTCTTAGATGGGGTCTCTCACGGAACCTGGAGCTCCACTGATTAGGCTAGTCTGCAGGCAGATGAGCTCCGGGATCTGTTTGTCTCTGTCCCTTCAGCACTGAGGTTAGAAATGTATGATGCCATGCCTGGCTTTTTACTCAAGTGCTGGGGATCTGAACTCAAGTCCTTAGCCCAAATCATGGGTTTTAAGTATTGTTATTCTCGCTTGAATGCAGGCTAGCAGGTCTCAGCTGCACTTCTCCCTCACACGGTGGGTCGGCCAGCTACTGCTCACACTGGCACCTGGGCTGAAGTGGTAGCAGTCACTCATACGGAGGTCACTCTGTATGCTCCCTGAGCCTTGGAGTGGGGAAGAGTTAATATAAATGTTCCACTTAGAGCTGAGCATTCAACGGTCCTTTAGTCTCAACACTTCAACCATTTATGTGTCTCTGCATTACTAGTACCACTACAAAAGGAAGTTTCTCGGACCAAGGTGGAGAACAACACTAATCTGCTCATGTAAACATAATATTTAAATCATTAGCAAAACAGTAGGTCCCATCCCCACCTCCCCAGGGTCTATGACGCCATGGGCTTTTGATGAGGTTTTTCATACCAGGCATTAACTCCCATCTCTGGAGCAGACCCCAAATCCAATCGCATTGCATTGGTTACACCCACAGCCATCACGACACTATTGCATCGGTAGGCACATCTTTCCTGGCAGGTTGGAATGGAATCGTAGCCTGCAGGCTACAGAACTGGGAAAGTCCATGGATGTCTTTTCTTCCCCAGCAGTCTGCATTAGCTAGCCAACAGGGAGGTAGCTTCCAGGTTAGTGCCGGGTTATCTCTGTCCTGCAGCTGAAGTGTGTGGTGTCTTCAGCAATGGGGGCTGACTGTCTAGTTATGGTGTGAAACTAAGAACAGTGGCAGTAGCCTGAGTTAGTTATTCTGTGTTTTCTGGGAGCAGTCTTGTCCATCCATGCAAGATGCCTCTGTTCAAATGTCTTTAAAAATTGTAGTTTATTTATTTAAAGTATATTTTAAAATTAGCTTATAAAGTAATGGGTTTCCATAAAGGATATATATATAAAATCTTCAGTTCTTCTTTTCTTTTCTTTTTCATCTTTTCGTTTGTTTTTCTTTTGTTTTGTTTTGTTTTTTTGAGACATGGTTACTCTGTGTAGCCCTGGCTGTCTTGGAACTCTCTCTGTAGATCAGACTGGCCTTGAACTCACAGATCCTCGTCTCTGCCTGAAACTTCAACTCCCATTATTGCCCCTGCCTTTCATATCACATATGTTCTAATATCTTCTACCCCATTGAGGTCTGTCTTCCCCTGCCATGGGTGCTTACTGTCTTACTGACCTCTGTAGATGCTTCAGGTTAAATCTACAATTCTAAAAATTCTGGGCCAGCCAGCAGGCTCAGCAAGTTAAGGCACTTGTAACCAAGCCTGCTTGTCCTGAGTTCAATCCCCAGGATTCACATGGAGAGAACCAATTTCTATAGGCTGTCCTCTGACCTCTATTCAATACCCCTTCCTCCACAGTAAATAAATAAATGTAAAAAACCAAACCAAACAAAACAAAAAGACAAAATGGAGATGGCTCAGTGGTTAAGAGCACTGGCTTCTCTTCCAGAAGACCTTGGTTTCATACCCAGCATCTGAATGGCAGCTCACAATCGGCTGTAACTCTAGCTCCATGTGATCTGATGCTCTCTACTGGCCTCCACAGGCATTACACTCATGGATGCATACACAGACACAGAGATTTCAGACCCTTGTTACTAATGAGTGGGATTTGAGACAGGATACCTTTGTACTATCTAATTAACTTGGTATGACCTTATTAATGTCTACTTTCCTCTTCTCATATGAAGAGAGTGTAGTGTGTGTGTGTGTCCCTGTGTAGGTTCTTGGTCTCATTAATAAAAGACTTTTGAAAAGGGACTTGAGAGCTTGAGGATGATTTTTTTAGAGTTGTTTTAGAGTTGGAAAGAACAACAGTAGTTTGGAACAGCTGAAAATCCTGGCAGTCCCCAAGGGGAGAGGAAATGGAGAAAAGATCACGGCTTTTAAGTTAGCCACAGAGGGCAGAGAAAGTGAGAAAGCCCAGAATGTGAGGCAAAGCATGCTGAGGAGAGCAGAGCCGAGGATCTGAGTTCAGAAGCCACCCAATCCCAAGATCTTGTTGGCCCAGGGCAAATGATCACACCTGTGGGACATGTGGTTAGAAATAGAAATAGAGATAGTTTTACAAAAAAGAGTACTCCCAAGAATGAGGGTGGGCTAGAGAGCTGAGAAAGAGCCCCAAGGCATCTGCCATGTGGACCTTTACAGTCCCTGTCGCTACACACATCTGTAGTGTGTGTGTGTGTGTGTGTGTGTGTGTTGAGGCCAGGGTAAATCTTGGATGTCATCGTCAGGTACTGTCCCCCTCCCCCCTTTTAAACAGAAAGATTTATCTAGTGAGGCATCGTGGCCCAGGCCTTTAATTCCAGCACTGGGAGACAGAGGCAGGTGGATCTCTATGGGTTCGAGGCCAGCCTGGTCTACATAGTGAGTTCCAGGCCAGCTGAGACTACATAGTGAGAACTTGCCTCAAAAAAAAAAAAAAAAAAAAAAAAAAAAACGAAACACACACAAAAAGACTTGTCTTTAATTATGGATATGTATGTGATAATGTGCATGTGAGAGCAGGTGCCCAGGAGACCACGGTTACTGGATCTCTTGAGGCTAAAGTTTAGGTAGTTGTGAGCCACTCAGTGTGGGTGCTTGGAACTAAAACTCTGGTCCTCTGCAAGAGTAGCACAAGTTCTTGACTGCTGAGGCCTCTCTCCGGCACCCCTACATTTTGTTTGTTTGTTTGTTTTTTAGCCTGGGTTGGATCATTAGTCTTCAGCTCACTAGTAAGCTGGGCTGGTTGGCCAGAGAGCCCTGGGGGTTCCTCCTGTCTCCTAACTCTCTAGTGCTAGGAATAAAGGTGTGTGCCACCACATCTGGCTATTTTTTTTTTTTTTTTTATGTGGAGAATCAAACTCTGGTCCTCATGCTTGCAAGGTAAGTCCTTGACTGACTGAGCCACTGGCCCAGGTAAGGTAATCATTTTATCACTAATTACAAAATGGTGGCATTTGGGGGTAGACATGGCACTTGGGGTGGGGCATTTGGAGAGTGTATGCTGCAAGACACAGAACTGAGCCAGGACATGGAGATAGTCAAAGGGTGAGTGGGACCAGGAGAGGGATTAAGGCATGATTTCAAGACGGAGGAGGGCCAAGATGGTGTTGACTAGATAGGTGAAGGCTGAAGGCTGGTCCAGGAGGTCAGAACAAGGTGGGATGTTAAGCCAGGTGCCTCCCAACAGCCAGAAGGATGCAGATATTAAGGATGTGGGCAGAGCGGTGTCAGAGGCCTGGCCATCCAGTGGAATGGTCAGAAGAGGCATCCAGAGTCTCCTGTGGTTCATTTCTCATTCACAGCTATGTACCCCTCTCCTCATAAGGTTCCAACAACAAACTAAATTACAGTGCCACCATAGCTCATCCCGGGGGAACCAATAAGTTTACTAGGCTTAATTCCAAAGCATGGATGAGGGGTTATAGGCCGAAGCGTGGGTGACCCCAAAGCAGTAGCCCTGTACCCAGCATGGATGAGGGCTCCCTCTTGGCTGCATAGATGGAGCTCCTTCAGTTAACATCCCAGCCTATGTGCTCTAGCACCTCCTGAGACTCAAAGGGTAGAACTGGATACAGCTGGCTGGACAGAGTGGCAGGAATCACAGGCAAGGGTCCGCTGACACTCTCCGCCTCTCCCATAAGGGACTGTCAATAGTTAGTCAGCGGGACTGATGGAGCCTTGCCAGCAGATGTAGGCAATCTGATGAAGTTGGACGCTGTTTTGCTGGGACTATCGTATCCTTTAACAACACCTCAGCTCAGTGCACGAACTCCTGGCCAAGCAGCTGCTGTGAGGTCACTAGCCTCTTCTGACCTAGAGTGCTGTCTCTATTGATCCAGACGGTGTGGAGAGCACTCATAGGAGTGCTAGGCAGGCACAGCTGCTCACATCTGGCCACTCAGCCCTATGTCTGTATTTAGCCAGAAAGGATGTCCAAGGGATTGTCCCTAGGAACAGGACATGCCTTTTGATGACCACACAGTTATACCTGCTTTGAGCCAGTTACTCTCGCTGAGTGTGGGCTTGTGTGAATAGAGAGCCTCAGCTGGGACCAGGGCCATGGCGCTCTGGAGAAAACCGACTTCCACAGGATATGGGCATGCTTAAACACTTGGATGATGGCCCCTCTAGCATGATCCTGTTCAAAACAGGCATTTTTGTCAAAACCAGATTTGGTGGGACTGGGAGATGTTTAGTCAGTAAACTGTTTGCCTTGTAGGTGGGAGAACCTGAGTTTGAGCCCCAGATGCCGGTTGTTGTTATTGTTGTTTTGTTTGTTCCTAAAAGTGCGTATGGTGGTGCATGCTTGTAATCCCAGGGATACAAAGGTAGAGGCAAGACTATGGGGCTTGCTGGCCAGCCAGCCCAGACTCCTTGGAGAGCTCTAGGCCAGTGAGAGACCCTGTCTCAAAAACAAGGCAAATGACTCCTGAGGAATGACACCTGATGTCAACGTCTGTCTCCACACACTTACACATGTGCACACAGAGAGAGAGAGAGACTCAGCACCATTGGGAAGGGACAAAAATCATTTGTGTCCTTGTGCCTGTCATCAAACCTCCACTGTCCAGACCACGAGAGGCCCTACGGCCTGCTTCCAGCTCCACTCCAGCACCGCTCTTGTGCGGGCACAAAGTTCTTCCCTCGACTAAAGGCACTGAATGAAATAACAACATGGGGGGAGCGCTATGCAGCAAGCGTCACCTTGGGCTGTGGGGTCCCACGTTCAAGGCCCATCTGTTGTGCCCTGTAGGTGTTTCATTGTCATTCAAAACCCCCAGAAAAAGGGAGCTGGATGTAATCTATTCCCACTGACTGGGGAATGTGCCTGTCCACTGCTTTCAACAAAAATGCTTTCTAGGGTGTTCACACTCCCCTTTAGCAAATGCCTCCTCCACTCCATAAAGGGCTCCTTTCTCCTCTCACCACAGTAGTGCTTCCAGTGGTATTGTGTGGAGAGGCGCCCGCAGTGGGAGCTTCCGGTGACCTTCGCCTTAAGGAAGCGCTTCAGCGTGTGATAATAGCCTACCCAGCGGCTATCTCGAAATAAACAGCTACCTCTGAGGAGTTTAACCTTCAGGTACCGTGCTAGCAGAGAGGCCACGCTTAATGGACTCCGTGCAGAGAGACATGAAGTGGGCCCCCGCTGAAAACCAACACTTCTGCTGCCGCTGAGCGGTGGCCTGACTGGCTGTGGGTATCAGGCCAGAGCCTGAGGAAGGTGGCCATTGCCCTGACTGATCTGGGAAGCTGCTGTGCAGGGTGAGACACGCTTGAGAAACCTGTTTTTGTTGACATGACCTTCATTCTGGAGCCAAATGTAAGTGACCGAGGCTGTAGAACATAGATTCAGTTGACTCCAAATTCCATGTTTCAGTGTGGTAACCGCCTGATGGCATTTTGTAGTCTAAGTGATAAAGTTAACCGGTAAGCCCCACTAACCCAGGGACAGATAGCTTCCTGGAATGCTGGGGGCTCTTGTTCTTAGACGATAACAAGTCATGTGTGTTCACTTCAATAAACAAGGTAGGTTACCCCAACTGCACAGAATGTGCTTGATCACACACAGGAGGGAGATACATAGACAGGAAGTACGTCAGGATATATGTTTGCTCCTGATTGAATGGAGGCAGGAAGTACCTTACTTAGCCTTGTGGGTTTTTGGCCTTTATAGGCACTTGACCTAATTCAGTGCCATTTCTCTGGGAATTTCGGGTATGGACCCAGCCAGTGTCCATCATCCGGCCAGTATTCAATAAAGCTTGCTTTAATTGGACAGTTGTGAATTCAGTCTTTCTCCTCGAAATTTTCAGGTTTAACATTTGGAATTCCCCAGCAAGGTTGGACTAGAGGCTGGTAAGCTGCCTCAGGGGCTGTGCACTTTGGAATGTTAATCCAAGGAGAGCCATAAAGCAAGAAGTCATTCAAATCCATGGGTGGATATGTCAGGTAGGTGGTTACAGTGCAGTGGGAAGTCTCTGCTGTAGGCCTCAGATGCTGTCTGATGACGTTCTTAGTCTTTCAGTTGGTCTGTTAAGTCAATACATTGCAGAGGTTGGGGATTTAGCTCAGTGGTAGAACACTTACCACACACAAGGTTTGCTCTTCAGCTCTGGGGGGTTAAAAATTACTATGTTCTAAAAGGTTTTACCTGTTAGTCACAGGATGGTAGATCAGACATGGAGGTAGGCAAGGAATGCTTATTAAGGAATGCTGAAGATAAATTTCAATTAGGCTGTGGACCTGCAACATTCCAACCTCACCACAACCATTGAAGTCTAATGTGTTAATTACCCTTGCAGAAGGTCCAGTGGAGGTTAGACTCTCTCCAGAACTTTGCTTCACACTTAGGACCAGCCGCAGAGGAGCTGCAACAAAAAGTATTGAGTGTGACCACAGGAACAGCTTGGAGACACAGCCATAAGCAGGTTTCTCAGAGAGACCAGGATCCTGTGAGACTGAGTGTTTGTGGCAGGACATTGGACTGGCTATGCTCACGCTCTCGGGTGACCGTGAAGAATACAGACGGCACAATGCACCTCCAGTAGAGAGCCTGGTAGGTGTCGAGGTTTGGATCTGAAAATGTCCACCATAAACTCACGTTTTGAACACTTGTTTCTCGTCCAATGGCACTATTTTGTGAAATGTTTAGGAGATGGGGCTGGTAGACGTAGGTTATATGATGGTTACATAGTCACTGTAGTTCCAGCCCCAATTTCTCTCATTCCTGGTCCATGTGAACAGCTGCCTCAAGTTATGGCTGCCACAAACAGGTCAGTTCTGCTATCCCATCCTCACCATGATGAACAGAAACCCTCAGCAACCCTGATCTCACACCAACTGCGTCTGTCAAGTGTTCGGGTGAAGTGATGCACAAGTGGCTGATGCAATGTGTGACTGTTAGTGTTGATGGTCAACTTGACCCAGCCTAGAATCACCTGAGAAGTGAGTCTCCCTGAGGGACTGTCTAGATCAGCTTGGCCTGTGGGCATGTCCACGGGGGAGTGCTGTGGTTATAGTGGTGGATGTGTGACTCTCTGTCCATTATGGGTGGCAGCATTCTCTAGGTTTGGGTCCTGGATGTATAAATGCAGAAGGGGGCTGGAGATGAGTGAGCATGGATGCATTCATTCTTTCTCTGCTTTTGACCGTGGATGTGACTAGCTGCTTCAAGTTCCTGCCTTGAGTTCCCGAGATAACAGGCTGTAAGCTCTTTTTCCCCTTTACTTTTCTTGGGATATTTTATCACAGCAACAGAAAACTAGGACACGATGGGAGCCCAGTGATAGAGTGGGCATTGTATACCGATAGCTGTATTACTGGTACAGAACCGTTGGTGGATTGGAACACTTCTCCCTTTGGCCCATTACTAGGAAGTAGCGTCACCTCCCACCCCTGCTGTGCCTGCACAGTGCTGGGGAGCTGGCTCCTGCAGCCTAGCCTCCGTTGGGAGGGTCCAGCTGGGAGCTTCCTTCTTCTTCCTCTCCCTAGGTCCAGGGTCAGTATCACTGTTCATCAGGGTTTGTCTTCCTCGGTCTCTCTCTTCATGTCTTCAGTGGCTCACCCAAATACTCCATTTCTGAATAGAAACTGTTCCTGAAACAAAAACCACCAGTGCTCCAAGGCACAGTGTCCAGCCACCACTCAGGGCTCATGCCTCATCTGCATAGCACATGAATCTGTTTCTGGTCATTTTTTTTAAAATTGTTTTTGCTTATTGATACAGGGCCTTGCTAGGTAGCCCAGGCAACCCTGTTGCCTCAGCTTCTCCAGTCCTGAGATTACAGGTCTGTGCCACCATGGCCTCTCCCTTGTGGCTTCTGTGTTGACTCTGGAGGAGGGCAATCAATGTGACTTAAGAACATTCTTGGACTGAGTTTAAATGATAGCTCTGCTTTTCAACTTGCCAATTCCATCTTTTGTAGTCTGATTGTTTTAAGTGTGAAATGAGTGAGTCCGGTGGTGGATTGGATTTGCTTGTTTTAAATTTCATTTTCTTTTGTAATAAGGGTTAGATATATAACTAAGTAGGATTTTGGGTTTGTTTGTTTGGGTTTTATTATTATTTTTCCTTAAAAAGAACAACCTAAAACAATTAGACAACTCTATCAGCGTTTACCACGCCTCTTCATGTCTGGCACGTTGTCTTCTGGCCTCTGTGCATTATATAAGTAAACTAACCAGGTAAGGCAAAATCCCTTGCCAGAAGACTCCGCCCTATATTTGTTTGTTTTGGGGGGTGCGGAATAGTCTTGGTAATGTAGACAGGATGTCCTTAAATTTGGGATCCTCCTGCCTCAGCGTCCTGACTGCTGGGACTACAGGTGTGCTGAGCTGGCTTGGCCCCAGTTTTGAATAAAGATGTGTCAGCTCGGTGAGGATGGCAAGGTGGTCTTAAGAGAGCCATGGCCTCTTGCTGGGCCTCAGTTTCCCCTAGGTATGAAATGCTATGGCTGAATGACAACCTGGAGGTTAGACCCCACCACACAGGAATCGGCACACTTGCTGGTGTTGGTGACCACATAAACACCCATTTCCCAGTACTCCAAAGCCAGTGGGTCAGCTTTGATGTTTACCTGCCCCACAGAGATGGAGTCCGCCTGCTGGGAGGAAGCCTTTGTGTGTGGATTCTTGGAGGATAATAAGTCCTTTCTTACCCAGCGGCACATTAGGGTAAGATGACTATAATTTCTTGTCTGCAAGGACGGGCAGCTTCAAAAGCAGAATTCCTCCTCGCAGGAGTACTGAGAGGACAACAAAAACGCATGAGAAATTAAGGGAAGAAAGGACGGCCCGGGCAGAGCTGTTTTGGATATTTTCCGTGATCCAGATTGTTTAGGAAATAGGAAAAGCGCATTGTCTGCTTCAAAAACCCGTCAGGAAATTATTAAAAGCCCCTGAATTCCTGTATAATCAATCACCTAAAGTGCACAAATTACACACGTCGTGAATGGGAATAAACCTATTACAAGGGGGCTCGTTCGAAATGAACTAGAAGTTTAGACGCGCTTTGTCGTGGTGCTAAGTAGGGTTTTGAAAGAGAAATCCCTTAAATAGACGCTGCTATATTATCGTCGAGGGGGGAGCCATCAACTGACTGTTGGGATGTTTGCTTTTTCATTTGTATTGATGAAGCAACATGACAGTCGCATTAGAAACCCCTTAGTCTGACTGTCCAAATTGTCCGACAATTATTATCGCTTTTGTACGCTTTGTTCTAGCACGCGCCTGTGACCACACATCTTACAATACTCTAAGCACAATGTAAATACTACTTGTGTCATAACTTGTTTTTTTCTTAACCATTCATCGTAATTTTTTCCTCGTGGTGAAGCTCCTTATTACCATAATTGTTCAAAGCTGTGTAATATTCCTACCAGTAGAAAAATGATAGTCCGGGCAATCACTCCCTGAGAAACAGACCTTTGACTTTCTCTTCTGTGTTCATATTTATGCTCACCATGCTTTAGGGATGTGTTGTTTTCTCACTGCCTCAGTTTTCATTGACAGTTTTTGGAGACATAAGATCTCCTTATGTGTTCCAGGCTAGCCTCAAACTCAACAACCCTCCTGCGTAAGCCTCGAGGGTGCTGGGAATAGGTGAGAACCAGCACACTCAGCTGACACATCCTTGACTCCTGATTTAGTTCCAGAAGTGGAGATTACTGATTCAAGGGCAGTGTGTGTGTGTGTGTGTGTGTGTGTGTACTTGTCTATGCACTTTTGAGGCAGGGTCTCTCACTAACCTTGGAGCTCACTACCTCGTCTATAGTGGCTGGACAGTGAGTTCCAGGAAATTGCCTGTCTCTGCCCTAAGTGCCAGTGTTACAAATGTGTGTTTCAAGACCCTGCTTTGTCTGTGGGTTCTGGGGACATGAACTTGGGTCCTCAAGCTTGTGTGGCAGAAACTCCATTCATGGAACCACCTCCCTAGCCCTCAAGGGCCTTCTTAAGGATTTGTCTTTTGCCACTGAAGGGACGGTAAGAAGGCTTAGGCTTTCAGCACCAGCATCGACTAAGACTATTAGAATATTTTCCTATGTTTCAATAGCATAGCATGTGTCTCAGGTGTGTCGCACAGTGAGTGTACTTGATGCCCACAGTGAACATGTCTTCTTTGTCTGTATCCGTCTACCTTCTTGAGGATTTTTACACAACCTTCATCTACTGGCTTTCCCAGCAGTACAGCAGCGGCTAGAGGTACCCATCAACTTCTTATCACTCTAGCAAATACCAGAGGCCAGCAGCTCACAACTTGGAGTTTGGGCTCTACTGCTTGTGGGCCTGTGAGGAGACAGCACACCCCTGCTGGAGTGTGGCAAAGGAAAAGTATCCCCCTCACAGACAGGAAGCAAAAGACAGGCCCTCACATCCCCTTCAAGGGCATTCCCCGGCCTAAAGACCTAGGCTCCGGGAAGCATCCTTTAACCCACGGCCTTTGAGAGAACGCTCAGCTACGGAAATGGCGAGGGCAGCCACAGCGGGTGCAGCAGATGCACCAGATGCAGCGGAAGCAGCAAAGCCAGTAGATGCAGCAGCAAGTACAGTGGGTGCAGTAGATGCAGCAGCAAGTACAGTGGGTGCAGTAGATGCAGCAGAGGTAGCAGCCAAGGTGCCAGCCCGGGCAGTGTGGGTGGGGTCAGCACACAGTGGGACTAGAGGCAGCGGGGTATGGGTGCTGGTGCTATGGTGACAGCAATGGAGGTGTTAATGGTGGGGGTAACCATGGAAACAGGGCATGGTCCCTGTGGGACTCAGGGCGGGATTAAGGGCGATAGTGATGTCGTTAGTGGTCATTACGGTGATAGTAGGTGAAAATGTCCTGCCATTCGGTAGGCATGGTAGAAGCGGGAAGAACAGCAGGCTCACCATGTCACGTATCAGACACCCATCTAGTCAGTACGAGACATCTAGCGGGTTGTGGGAATATGGTCAGTGACTGGCGTGTAGTCTGCAACACAGCTCCTGCTTTGTGTCCCCTCTGGATGAAGCTACAGCCACAGGCACTGTTCTGGGCTGGCAGAGTACAGACATCCCATCCCAGTGAGTCCTAGCTTCACAGAGCAGCACTGTGTCCCCGAGGGACCTCACGTCACACTGGCTGGCTAAGTTGTCTTTCACTGAACACTGAGTGTCCCCTTTTGTGCTGGCCAGGGAAGGGGCTAGAGACTAGATGTGGGTTGGTATGCCTGTCCCCAAGGATCTCGCCTTCTGGTCAGGGCGGCTAATCCACTCACAGAAAGGAGAGAAGTTTCCCTGGGGAAGGACGCTGTGCCTTCTGAGCCTGGCTGCCCTGGGGTGTGCCTCAAGGGCCTTCTAGAACCTTTGAGTTGCCTTTCAAGGAGGATTCCAGGCCCAGAGCTGAGTTTCCGTGAAGCCTCAGGGTCCCCAGGCCCAGTGGGTGAAGGGAAAAGCAGGTCAGTGCAGATCTGGGATTGATTCTTGTGTTTAGGTTGGCCATGGCCACTGCATCCAGCATCATTTACCTAAGTAAGCCTTCATCCCCTGGTTGGGATACCTTCAGTTTACATTTCCGTGAGTCAGCACACAGATCTGTGCACCTGTGCCCTGGTCTATGTGAGTACCTGAAATAGCCACACAATCTTCCAAAGCAACCGGGCCCCATGACACCCCTGCTCCAAACCCTCTCTCAGCCTCTTTTGCCTTCCCCTTGGCACACAGCTTCTGTGACAGGCCCTGAACTCATGTCACCCATGTCCTGCATGCAGATGACAGAACATTTGGGTCAAGTCCCAGCCCCGGCATCCCCTGACAGGTACTCAGTGGCCTCTCTCGCCACACCCCTTTTCCTCATCTCCAGACAGGACAGGAAAAACTGCTGCTTGGATTGAAAGAGAGCACAGCAGGACAGACATTATCCCCCGACACAGACTGTCACCAGCTATCTGTGCCTTCTCTACAACTGTGACCACCTAGGGGAGAAAGCATTCCACATCTCCCAACTTCAGCCACAGCCCAATGAGCGATGGAGGCCCTGGACAGCAAGAGGGTCAAAGATGGAAATTCCCATTCAGATGCCCAGAGAAAAGAGACGGCTCCCTTTGCATTTTAGAGAAGACTAGACGAGAAGACACCTCCCTTCAGCAAAGAGGAAAACCAACCCAGCTCCTCTCAGTTTACCCGAAACCTTTCCCTATTTTCAGTTTCAATTCGATGTGTCAGAAGCTGACATTTTTGCGAGCACCAAGAACCCGGCATCACTTTGAAAACTTGCAAGTGGAGAGGCGTCACGAGGTAGCCAAGACTCGCTCTGCGCACAGATGGTGGTGATTAGGTGCCAGTTCGCAGAAAAGCTTGGAATCTGCAGACGGCGGAGGGCAGCTGGCTGCGGGGCTACAGGCAGTTGGGATGAGCTGTCCGGCAGCAGGGTCCCCCCAGGCCCAGTCCACATCCCTCGGCACAAGTGATGGCCATGGAGGGGAGGCCACCTGAGGGATCATGTCAGGGGCAGAACAGTCTCCAGCTTGCCCTTGGCTCATGCAGGAACTGAGGCTCCACGTGGTCCCAGTCCATGTTTGCCACCGTCTAGCTGTGTGTCTAGGGTAAGCATCACGTCTCTTGTTCTGTTTCCTCCCTGGGAGACAAAGAAAGGAATATAGGCCTGGGGAAGCCAGAACCCTGCCTCTCAGGGTTTCTCCATGGAGGAATGTGACCTTATCGGAAGAGGCCTTATAAAAGACAAAGATTAGTGGGTGAGGTGGTGTGTGCCTTTAATCCCAGCACTCAGATCTCTGTGAGTTCAAGGCCAGCCTGGTCTACATAGCGAGTTCCAGGACATCTAGGGCTGTCTGAGAAAAAAAGAAAACAAAAAACAGAGAGAGAGAGAGAGAGAGAGATAGATAGATAGATAGATAGAGAGAGAGAGAGAGAGAGAGAGAGAGAGAGAGGTTTGTTATTGAATTTCCTGCATCAGGTGGTGCAGAGGCACTTGGAGAGAACGAGGGATTTCTAACTGACGACAGAATAAACCTCTGTGCATCTACCCTAGGTGTGCACTCATCTGAGAGCTGGCGCTTGAGGGCGAGCTTAGAGCAGCTCCTTAAACACAGAGGGGAACAGTACTGAAGGGGAACGCGGTGAGGCTTGGAGAAGAGGGAATGAGTCCTCGTGGCCGACAGGGAGCGGGTGTCAGGGCAGAAGGTCTGCTCAGCCTGAATGAGCCTGCAATGGAGGCCATGTGCATGGCTGGAGGAGGCCCCGGCCTGGGAAGGAGGTGGCGGTGGCGGCAGCAGGGAGGGGAGGGGGGGGGCTACACAGCCACTGTGAAGTCAAGAGGTTCGATACCGCTGGCAGCTTGCTCCTGGATCCCAACTGTCCTGTTCCAAGTCTGGGTCCTCACATAAACCTGCTCCCATCCAGGGACAAGCATGGTCTCTGGTCCAGTCCTGTGGGCCAAAGGTGAGAAAGAGATAATGGTCTCCCCGCTCAAGGGTCTTCGACTGAGTGCTGAGCCAGGGCCAGCTCACTGAAGTGGACATGTGATAGGTACCATGCCAATGGGTGCAGGACATGTGGGACAGACCCGAAGGCTCATCCTTAACCCACCAGGACACCTCTCAGCCAAAGCACACCCGGGTTGTTAATACACATCTCATTATCTTGGGCCCGTAGCTAGCTCTCAGGTGCCAGCAGTGAAGGAACGATGACCTGTGTGTGGTTAAAAGAATAAGATGTACTGGGGCTGGAGAGATGGCTCAGCAGGTAAAGAGCCTGCTTGGCAAGCACGAAGATCTGAGTTTGATCCCCCAAATTCTATGTAAAAAAAACCGGGCATGGTGGCACACGCTTATAATCCCAGCCCTAGGGAGGCAGAGATGGGAGGATCCCAGGGGCTCACTGACGAGTCAGTCCAACCTAACAAGTGAGCTCCAGGCCAAGGAGAGACCCTGCCTGAGGAGCAACAGCTGTGGTTGGCCTCTGGCCTCCACATGCACACAGGCACAGAAATTTCTACCCACCGTGAGCCATATACATGCACTCAACATGGCAATAAAGAAGAATGAGCCATATAGCGTGTGATGGCACACACCTGTAACCCCAGTACTTGGGAGGCTGACCTGGGAAAATTGCTGAGTTCGACTTCAGCTCAGACGATGGAGGAAGACCCTGTCTCAAAAAAGGAAGGAAGGAAAATAGAAGATATTTATCCTCCCTGGAGATTAGCACTGAGGGTCTGGGATGCTGTGTGTCGCCTGCTGGGATACAGATGTCTTTGTGTCTGCAACCAGGAGGCCTGAGTGTGGAGGGGAGGGGTGTGTTCCTGTGTGGGTTTTTCTAAGGCATTCTTACCCCTGAAAGGTGTGAAATAGCGGAAGACTCAGGTCACCCCTGCTCTACCATTCTGGAGCTGCCTCCCCCCCCCCCCCCCCGCAAGTCTCCTACCCTCTGGATGCCTCCTGAGGCAGTTACTTCATGCTATTGCTAAGGGGGTTGGGTGGACTGCAGTGACACCCTGAGGGTGGCCCTGGGACAGAGGAACCACGGAGATCATTTTTGTTAGATCTGTGACTGCGCCTACCCATGGTGAGAGTACCCGGTACAGTGAACCTTGAGAAAAGAGCATGATTGGCCAGAGAACCGTTCCCTTTGACACTGTAAAATCCTCTGGAAAGAGTCAAAGGTGAGAATTAGGGGGTTCAAAGGAGTATGGAGTTAGAGACACACTGACCAGCTTTCTACTGGCAGGATTGACCAGATGTATCTGTGGTTGCCATGGGTTGGACACCCAAGTGTCCTCTCAGTGTGCATCCTTCAAGGCTCACACCAGCCTGTCACAGAGCCCCACCCGCTCCGTATTCCATCCTAACTGGGGTAGGGTAGAGATCTTCCTAGGTTTCTGGCCTTGCCTGGCCTTGGGAGCTCAGCAAATGGTACAGAGGAGACAAACTGAGACAGCCCACCCCAAAGCCTGGCCCCACCAAACCAGATTGTCTTCCAAATGCAGAAATCCTCCTCAGGCCCAACTTGGCCTGGGCGTCTAGATTTGGGGAGAAGTAGATCTCATCTCGTCCTAATCCGAAAGGAAGCAGCTTTAACTTCCTCTCACAGCCTCAGCTCCTCCTCGCGCATCGAACGTATCCCTCCCGCTGGCCCCTTTCCCTTGCCTGGGCGCACGCTGCAGGCTGTTGGCATGTGTGTTTAAATAAAAACCCATCCTCCGGATCCCTGCAGACTGAAGTAAGCATTTGGCTGCAACCGGGGGCTTGTGAACCTTCACCTGTCTCCCAACACTCTTCCCACAAGCCCCTTCCTGCATCTGGGGAAACTGGGGTGGTTGGTTTTTCTTCAGCCTCTTGCACAGCACACTGTAAGAGCCACAGCTAGTCTGGGATGAATCCCCCCCTCACTCCCCCACATACCCCCCCCCCTCCGCCCCACTGCTGTCAATGGCCTGCTCATTGAGCCGTGTTTCTAGGCCAGGGTGATGGGATGCTCACATCTCATCTCTTCTGGACCAGGTTCTGTGCCACACATCAGTATGTAGTGCATATCACTGTTTATAACAGTCCAAGATTGAGTACTAATGGTCCCTCATGGCCACCACACACACACACAGGAGAGGGACAGTGCTCCGGAAGGGAAGGTGAGCGCTCTCTCCCATCTCATAGCCTCTTTGAGGCAGAGCTTGGGTTTTTGTGACTCTCATTATGCCCATCTCCTAGCAGGCTTCACAAAGACTCGCACAGCATCCTGGCAAATGTTTGTTGACTGACTGACTGAATGAATGAATGAACGCATGAATGAACAGAAGATTGAATGAGCAAGCGTCAAACTTCCAAGAGTGCCATGGAGAGGGAATGGCCTGGAATAGTTTCAGCGCCTTGCTTAGAAGCTCTGACTAGACGGGAGGAACGCCCGTGAGTAGTCGCTGCCTACGGCAGACAGGGCTCACACCTCTCAAAGCGCTGACATGGTGGTGGCAATATTGTAGCTGGACCCTGCCAAATCGCTGGCCACAGACCACCTATTGCTTCCTCTGACTACGCGTTAATGGAGTTGCTCCTGCTAAGTCAGACCGCGTACTTCCTTGAGCCTGTCCACCTAGGCGAAGGCTTGCACGCGCCTTAACAAGCACACAGATACAATGAATGCCACGTTCACACAGAGAGGAGAGTGGTAACACGCTTCCGATTATGGCTGAATTTGCAAACATGGCTGACTGAATCCACGTGCCGTCATCTGGCACGGGTTGTCCATGATTTCCCTGGCTTCTCCTCTAGGTGCCAGCCTCCAAGAGGAGCTGCTAGAATTTTCTTGGTAGAAGAAAGCTTTGAAGTCATCTCCCAACCTGCCCTGCTGCAAACGAGACAGCTAGATTCCCGGAGGAGTGGCAGGGCTAGTAAGGGGTCTATCTCAGTCTCTGGGTCTCCTGCCGCCTGGCTAGGGTCTTTGGCTAAGGTGCAGCCCAGAGGATCAGTAGCAGTGGAGTGGTGTGCATCCGTGTGTTGGGAGCCCCAGGGACCTCTAGATAACAGACTGATTTAGAGTGTTGCAGTGCGGTACTGGTATTAAGTGGTGAGTGTTAAGGACACGGATAAGCTACGTTCCTGTAATTTCCTCCTTAGGAACTGACCCCAAGAAAATAAGCCACAACTGTGGACAAAAGCTTGTGCGGCAAGGTGGTGGAAAGATGGCTCAGCCAAGAAGGTGCTTTCTGAGTATGTCTGAAGACTTGAGTTTGGATCCTGAGCACCCGCGTGAGGAGCTGGATTCGGTGGCACACCTCTGGAACCTCCCTGGAAATTTATGCTGCAATCTGGTGGCCTCAGTGGTGCTGCTGAGAGGTGACAAGGCTGTTGAAAGAGGCGAATGCCTTGTGCTGGTTGGTTTTTGTCAACTTGACACAGGCCAGAGTCCCCTGGGAAGAGTGACCCTCAGCTGAGGAACTGCCTTCACCAGATTGCCCTGTGGGTAAGTCTGGGGGGACATTTTCTTGATTAGTGATTGATGTGGGAGGGCCCAGCCCACTGTGGGTGGTGCCAACCCTGGGCTGGCGGTCCTGGGTGCTATAAGAAAGCAGGCTGAGCAAGCCATGGGGAGCAAGCCAGTAAGCAGCACCCCTCCATGGCCTCCGCTTGAGTCCCTGCCTGCCTCCAGGTTCCTGCTTGAGTTCCTGTCCTGACGTCCTTCAATGATGGACTGTGATCTGGAAGTGTAAGCCAAATCAATCCTTCCCTCCATGTGTTGTTAGTCAGGGTTCTTTTTTTTTTTTTTAAGATTTATTTTTATTTATTATGTATACAGCATGTATGACTGCAGGCCAGAAGAGGGCACCAGATCTCATTATAGATGGTTGTGAGCCACCATGTGGTTGCTGGGAATTGAACTCAGGACCTCTGGAAGAGCAGCCAGTGCTCTTAACCTCTGAGCCATCTCTCCAGCCCCCTAGTCAGGGTTCTTAAGAGCAGTGGTTCTCGACTTTCCTAATGCTCCAACGCTAATACAGTCCCTCATGTTGTGATGACCCCCAACTATAAAATTATTTTGTTGCTGCTCCATAGCTGTAATTTTGCTACAGCTATGAATTGTAATGTAAATATCTGACATATTGCCCCCAAAGGGGTCACAACCCACAGGTTGAGAACTGCTGCTGCAGAGGACCAGAATTTAAGGGGATTTATTAGAGCGGCTTACAGGCTGTGATCCAGCTAGCTCAACAATGGCTGTCCAGCCATAGAAGGTCCAAGAATCCAGTAGTAGTTCAATCCACAAGGCTGGGTGTCTCAGCTCATCTTCAGTATACACCAGGCATTAGAGCCTATTTCTTTGTGAAGGAATGGACTTGCCAGGGAGAGCGAGCGAGCGAGCGAGCGAGCGAGCAAGAGAGAGAGAGAGAGAGAGAGAGAGAGAGAGAGAGAGAGAGAGAGAGCAGGCAAAGAGAGCAAGCATCCTTCTCCCACGTCCTTTACATAGGCTTCCACCAGAATGTGTGACCCAGGTTAAAGGTAGATCTTGCCACCTCAAAAGATCCAGATTCAAAATGAGTCTTCCCACCTCAAATGATTTAATTGAGAAAAAAATCCCTCACACGCGTACCCGCCGCTTGGGTTTCAGTTAATGTCCTATGTGGCCGAGTTGACAACCAAGAACAGCCATCACACTCTAAAGGTTTTTTTGTCTGTGTTTTTTTGTCACAGCAACAGAGGAACAGAATGAGGACGTGTGTTCCTCGTTGGAGGTGGTTAGTTCTCGCGAAGGTGGTTTATGGCAGAGTTGCCCAGCCTTTGAGCCTGGCTCCTCCGTGGGCACCCACTCCTTACTGCCTTCTGCTTGGTTATAAAGCAGCGTGCTGTGGGGTGAGGTCCATTCCTATGTCCCCTCTGAGTCACAGAGTTCCACTCTCCAGAACTACAGATCAAGAGACACCTCTTTCCTTCATAGACGATGCAGTGTGGGGGTGCAGTGACAGCGACAGAGGGCAGCTGAGGTCGGACTGCCCAGTAGCCTGCTTCTTCCTGTGGCTCCAGGGCAGTCTGATTCTACCTTTTTTTTTTTCCCCCAGTGGTAACCTGCAGTCCTTGCCCCATAGACACGGTGTCTCTGTTTTCGGAGTTTCAAAGTGGCACCTGGAGATGTTCTGTCTGTCTGTCTGTCTCTCTTTCTCTCTTTCTCTCCTGACCAAGTCTCCCTTTTACCCCAGAAAGACATCGCCTTTTGGTTTCCTGATAATGCAGGCTCTTATTTCCCCCTCTACGCATCCAACTTATTCATGTCTCAAAAATCTCTTTGCATAACAGATACTATTCACAGGTTCCTGAGGCTATGGCCTGGGCGTTTTTGAGGGGCCCTGATCCAGCCTGCCGTGGGGATCCTTGTCAAAGCTTCTAGCACTACTGATCCACTCCCATCCTTAGTCACCTTAGAACAGACCTGTCTAATGTGTGTGACGCCTTTTGTTTTCCTGAGCGAAGAAGGAGTGACTATCTGAAATTAATATGTGCCACTAGTGGTTACCCTCCGTGCACGCATGCACGAACACACACACACACACACACACACACACACACACACACACACACAGTCTGCTTTGTTTGTTATTTTATTTGGTGCTTAGCATTTAAAATGGGGAGGGGAAGCTGGGTACACAAACAAAAAGGAGAAAGTGACGGAGCTGGGAGCTGGGTGGAGGACTGTGGTGAGCTGAGATCACATTTCAAACACAGCCCAGTTACAATGTTGACGCCAAGCACTGTGGGTGTTCAGGGAGGGGGCTGTGCACGTGTGCACCTCTGGGGTGTCGTTGGGTGTTTTTGTTGCCTTGCTAAATATTCATGGATGAATATGAAGAATATGTTCTCTTTCAAACTGACAGAGGGCAGGTAAGGTTTGTCCCTGGGTCTCTCATCTGCGTCCACATTTCTGAAAAACTGTCTGAGAGAGAGAGAGAGAGAGAGAGAGAGAGAGAGAGAGAGAGAGAGAGAGAGAGAGAACATGCATGCTCAGGGTTTGGTTAATCTGATAAAATATTCCCGTTTTCACAGGAGCAACGATGGAGCTCCAGTCTAGTTTCCTCCAAGTGTGTGGGCTGATGCATTGGTGCGGGAACCCCTTCTTACTTCACAACTGTTTGTGTCCATCAGGGGCCCGCAGCTATTTGTTCAGAGGTGGGTGGGTTCTGATAATTCCAAGAATCTAAGCATGCATGTGTACATGCTGCCACCCATGTGCATGCAAGTGCATGCATGCGTGCGCACACACTCCCTTTAAAGAGCGTCTATTGACTCAGGACGAAGTCTGTGGAGTAGAATGTTTAGGGTAGAGAAAGAGGTGGGGAGAACACAGGGTATTAAGGTTCAGATCGGGGAGCGGGCTGCAAGATGCCAGGGGCTCACACTGCCCAGGCCTCCAGGGGACAAATGTCATCCCTAGTGTCCTTGCTTGCGTGTCTTCCCTGATGGTCTGAGCATCCATCCCTTCATCACTCACAGTCACAGAGCCGCTGACTGGACATGGGGCCACACAGAGCAAGTTCCACAGACATTGCCTCCTTGGCATCATGGGCACCCACAGGCCCCAGCAGCCCTCACTGGACTGTGGACACAGTGTAGAGGCCCAGGTGCCATGGATCCCTACAGGTGGTGTAAAGCAGGGTGCAAAGAAACAGCACCATAGATGGTGGGGTGCCTCAATATTTTGAGTCCTCCTTGCCTAAACTCCCCCAATGGACAAGGGATGCTGGGTCACAGGACATGAGAGCACAGGCTTTCAGAGGACTATGCTGTGATAGCCGCGGATTACCTCAGGACCCCAGGAGGTTTGCAGGGCCTGAGCCCGTGTCCACAGGGGGCACTTAAGCAGTGTCTACTGAGGGATGCTAAGAGCTGAGGGACTCTCTGCCAAACCCAAGCCTTCCTTCTTAGAGACTTCCCCCACCTCCCATGCCTAAGTGTCTGTCCATCCTGCCAGCAAGTTGCCACTGGGTGCTCAAGCTCACTCCATTCTCCTCTCACTTGTCCAGATGAGCCCCAGAATCTCTTTCCAAATGGTGACCCTGGCTGCCATTTCCAGGAAGGTCATGTGTCCTGGATGAATAGGTTGCTGTCAAGCCCGCAGCCTTGGAGCCCTCCTCAGCCCCTGGGTACCACTGTGCAACTACCCACTGTAGTCAGCATCCACAGGTAGAGTTTGAGATCCTTCCTGGGCAGTAGCCCTTGATGACACTATCTTGGTTCTCTGTAAAGCCCCAGCATCCCCTTCCCATTGGGCAAACTCATGATGCTCCAGCCTCAGTAACACCCCAGAAAACCATGGAATCCCTGTGAGTTTTATGGGAAGATGCCACTCTTCAACAGGAGGTTTAGCCTGAGTCCCTAACCCTGGGACCATAGTGTGGTGGGAGAGAGGAGAGCCCTGGCTCAACTATTTTCTAATTATTTATTTATTTATTTATTTTACATGCAGTTTCCCCTCTCTCCTCTTCTCCCCCCACCTCCCTTCTGCCCTACCCTCCCATCCACTCCTTCATTTCTGTTCAGAAAAGGGCAGGCCTCCCACGGATATCAACAAAACATGACCTATCAAGTTGCAGTAAGACTAAGCACCTCCCCTCATATTATGGCTGGGCAAGGCGACCCAGTATGAGAAGTAGGGTCCCAAGAGCCAGCCAAAGAGTCAGAGACAGACCCTGCTTCCACTGTTAGGAGTCCCACAAGAGGATCAAGCTACACAACTGTAACATATACCCAGGATACCTGGCTCAATTCTTACAGATGAGGTCCGCTTTGTGTGTATGACTATGTGTTCATGTGTTTGTGATCCTCTCTCTCTGTGTGTGTGTGTGTGTGTGTGTGTGTGTGTGTGTACGTCTTATGTAAGTACATAGGCATATACATGTGTATGGAGGTCAGAGGCCAACCTTAGGTGTCTTCTTCATTCAGGGTTCTTTTTTTTTTTTTTTAAGATTTATTTATTTATTATGTATACAGCCTGTATGACTGCAGGCCAGAAGAGGGCACCAGATCTCGTTATAGATGGTTGTGAGCCACCATGTGGTTGCTGGGAATTGAACTCAGGACCTCTGGAAGAGCAGTCAGTGCTCTTAACCTCTGAGCCATCTCTCCAGCCCCATTCAGGGTTCTTTAGAGGAACAGAACTGATAGAATGGATTCTATATTAAAAGAGGATTTATTAATGGTTTACAGGCTGTGACCAACAATGGCTGTATCATGCTGGAAAGGCCAAGGATCCGGTAGTTGTTCAGTCCATGAGGCTGGATGTCTCTGCAGACCTAATGAGATACTGGAGCCCTCTAAGATTCCTAGAGAGCTGCTCATCTTCAGTCTACACTGGAATCCTGAAGAAGCTGGATTTAATACCAACCAAAGCAACAGGGTAGTGAATTTGCCAGAGTGAAAGTAAGCAGGCCCAAAACAAAGATGTCCTTTTATCTGGGCTGTCAACAGAAGGTGTGGCCCACATGGAAAGTGGATCTTCCTGCTTCAAATAAGCTGAGGAAGAAAATCCCTCACAGGAGTGCCTAGAAACTTGGGTTTCAGCTTATTCTAGATGCAGTCAAGTGAATAACCATGATTCCCTGTCCCATTCTCCACCTGGCTTGCTGAGGTAGGCTCTCTCATTTTGACCTGGAACCTGCAGATTAGGCAAGATTGACTGGCCAGCCAGCCCATCCCAGGGATCCTCCTATCTCAGCTCCTCAGGGCTGGGAGTACAGTCACAAGTCACCACACTCAGCTTTTTAATGTGTGTTCTGGGGACTGAACTCGGATCCTCATACCTGCATGACAAGCATTTTATGGCCTGAGCCTTCCTCTGCCACCACACTGCCCCCTTTTTTTGTGCTAGGAGCAATTCATAAACCCAGGGGTGATGGGAGAAAGTTATCTGTAGCACGAATTTTAAAAGGTCTTATTAATAAAAACAAACCCGGAGCCAGGTATTGAGGTGAATGCTGAAAGATTAGAGAAACAGAACAGGCCACAGCTAACCTCACCTCGCCAGTTCCTCAGCTGATCTTGTTCCCTCAAACTGGAAGCCTCTGAGTCCTCATCTGAATGGATCTCAGCTGAACTGCTGCTAAAAGCCCAAAAGCTTAACAAACCTGAAAAGCCTCTAGTTCCTGGTCCTCATGCCTTATACCTTTCTGCTTCCTACCGTAACTCCCTGGGATTAAAGGCGTGTGTCACCACACCTGGCTGTTACCAGTGTGACTTTGAACTCACAGAGATCCAGATGGATCTCTGCCTCCGGAATGCTAGGATTAGAGGCGTGTGTGCCACCATTGCCTAAACCTATGTTTAATATAGTGGCTGTTCTATTCTCTGACCCCCAGGTAAGTTTATTGGGGTACACAATATATCAGCCACAGTTAGCTAGGGTCCTCACAGGTTCTGCTGACCCCGGCTTTCCCAGCTCTTGCATGGATTCCCTTGTAGACTCGGGTTCCCAGGGCTGTTAACTAGTTTGGCAGTGTGAACAGTGTCCTCCCGGGTGGACAGCCAGCCACGGCTGCTAACTGAAGAGCTGACCAGAGATCAAATCATAGATGGGAGAATGGTTTGTTTCCAGGGCTGTAGCTCACTGAGAGGAGCAATCAATTATTCGGAGGCCTAATACCAAACTGGGGACCGTTTTGGGACCCTTGGCTCTGATGGGTATGAAGCAGGGTGGCTGCTTCTCTGGCAGGCACATTCAACTCTGCGCTGCAAGAGCTACTAAGTCTGGAACCTGCTTGGTTTACGGTACATAGACTTTCCACCTCCCCAGCCTCACTTAGCTGTCTGTCCTGGGGGCCATAAATGTTCTTCTGACCAAAAATCAAAGTGTGGTTAGCGTAGGGGCTTTGTGGCTAATTAAACGTTTATAAACTGTGAAGCCCATGTGCACCCTGACCAGAAGCTGGGGGATGGGGGAGTGGAGCCCAGAGCATGGGGAAGTTGGGTTTCCTGCAGGCTTTATTTGCCTGCCAGCAGCATTTGACTGGGGCCTAGGGATCTATCTGTCCAGAATTTGCCAAGCTGATCTCAGTGCAGAAGGTTAGGGTGTCCATGAACCATGATCTTCCTATTATTCCTCTGCCCGAGACCACTGAACATGGCAAAGCCTTCCCTGTGTGCCCAGCTCTGAGTGTGAGCATGTGTATGCATGCTTGTATACTGTGATTGTCTGTGCACACCCACGTGTGTGTGTGCATGCATGGAGCATGTAAGTGTGCATACATGCCTGTGTGCGTGTGTGTGTGTGAGTGTGTGTGTGTGTGTGTGTGTGTGTGTGTGAGCTTGTGTGCACGCGCATGCATGCAAGCAGGTGTGGAGGCCAGAGGACCACCTTGGGTATCATTCTCCAAAAGCCATCCTTTTGTACTGATCTGGCTCACCACACAGGCTGGCTGGCTACTATGCCCTGGAGATCCTCCTGCCTTCCAGTGCTGCATATACGAATGTACCACCATGCCTGGTACTTTTTTTTTTTTTTTAAAGATTTACTATTTTTAACTCTATGTGTGTATGGTGGGGAGGTGTGCATGTGAGTTTGGGTGCCCTCAGAGGTCAGAGGTTTCAGATCCTCACCCCTGACCCCTGGAGCTGCAGTTACAGGAGGCTGTGAGGGGCTTGGAACTGAACTCGGGTCTTCTGAAAGAGCAGCAAGTGGCCCCCACTGCTGAGTCGTCCCTCCAGCCCCATGCCTGGCATTTTTAAGTTCTTGAACCTGAACTGTGCTTCTCTACTTTACTGCCTGAGCCGTCTCTCCAGCCTTGTCCCTCTGGCTGCTGAAATCGTGGCACAAATCTAGCAGCTTTAGGGATTGGAGAGAGATGGCTCTTATCAGCGGTTAAGAGCATTGGCTGCTCTTCCAGAGGACCTGGGTTCAATTCCCAGATTCCCAGCACCCACATGTCGGCTCACAACTCTCTCTAACTCCAGTTCCAGGGGATCTGGTACCTTCACATCAATGCACATAAAATAAATAAGTTAGATAAATGTCTTTTTAAAAAAAAAATCAAGCAGCTGCCGGGCAGTGGTGGCGCACGCCTTTAATCCCAGCACTCGGGAGGCAGAGCCAGGCGGATCTCTGTGAGTTCCAGGCCAGCCTGGACTACCAAGTGAGTTCCAGGAAAGGCGCAAAGCTACACAGAGAAACCCTGTCTCGAAAAACCCAAAAAAAAAAAAAAAAAAATCAAGCAGCGTTAGATGTTAGCTTCTGGAGTGTTCCTGAGACAGAAATTGGGTCTTATAAGGTAAAGGGCAAAGTGTCAGCAGGGCCAGTTCCTTCTGGAAACTCTGGAACAAATGTCTCCTTCATTTTGTAGAAGCTGCCTGGGATCCTTGGCTGGCAGCCCCTCCCTTCATCCTCAACTCCAGGCTTGAGACTTCCACAGGCTCCTTTGTCAACATCACCTCTTTGACCAGACCCTGTCCTCCGTCCCGTGAGGTCACCTGTGGTCACACTTACGGTCCACTGGGATAATCCAGGAGCACTAGTCAGTATTAACTGTCAACCTGATGCAGCCTACAGTCATCTGAAGAGTCTCAACTGAGTGTTGTCTTTAACAGGTCGGCTTACGGACACATCTGTGAGGGATTATTTTGATTGCTGATTGATAAAAGAGGACCATCCCATTATGAGAGGAGCGATCCCTAAGGCTGTATGAAAGCTAGCTGAGTATGAGCTGGAGGGTAAGCCACCAAGCTGCATCCCCGTGGTTTCTGTTTCAAATTCCTATGTGAGTTCCTGCCTTGACTTCCCTCAATGATCGCTTGTGACCTGGATGTGTAAACCAAATTAAACCCTTTCCTCTACAAAGTTGCATTTGGTCATGGTGCTTGTCACAACAAGATGGACCTAGAATATGAAGTTAATCCAATCTTGACTAACTCATGCCCACCAACCTCCTCCTACTGTGTGATGTGACATGTCCACAGATTCCTAAAGTCAGAACATGGACAAAGGTCTTTGTACTCAGGGTAGAGGGGGCAGACACATCTCTGTATACCAAGTTTTGTGAGTCCCCTAAACCAGTGGTTCTCAATCCGTGGGCCTAGACCCCCAAGGACCATTGGAAAACACAGGGATTTGCATTACAGTTCATAACAGTAGTAAAATCAGTTATGAAATAAGAACGAAAATAATTGTATGGTTGGGGATCACCACAACATGAGGCACTATACTAAAGGGGAGTAGCGTTAGGAAGGTGGAGAACCACTGCTCTGGACTGATATGGCTCCTACTCCACGGGAATATTCTACAGGAAAGGAACTCATCAGGACTGGACTTTAAACAGTTGACCTGGTTAGCAAGCTGAGGGGATTCGGCTCCTGAGAGGTGGCAGCCAGACTCTTGTGAATTATTTAGCAGTGTGCACATTAGACGCCATTACATTAAGTTGCAAATGATCAACACCAACCCCCACAATAAAGTAATAAAATAAAACATTAACGAGACACTGTGCACTGTGTGTGTGTGGGGGGGGGGGGGGGGGGGGAGGGGACTGGGCAGTGGTCTCTGTGCTGTGTGTGGGTGTGACAGTGGCCACTGTGCCCTGTGGGGGGATGCGGGGCAGTGGGCACTGAGCCTACAGGGCACAGAGGCTGTAGGAGTGGGATGGGACCCTCCAAACATTTCAGGAGAATGGTATGGGACAGGGAGAGGGGCAGCTTCCTGCTTTCCTACCATGAATATTCAGGGTCTGTGTGTCTGTCCACAGCCCCCCATGAGGTTTTCTGTGCCACTGAGAGCACACTCACCCTGGGTCTGTCTGTCTGTGCTCTTCACTCTGGGATGACCTTCTGTTTGGAGGTGCTGTAGGGTTGGTTCCTAGCACAGGAACTGAACAGCCTGGGTTTGAATCCTGGCTCAGGCTTCCTAAGCTTCAAACTGAGAGGTTCATCTGAGAAATTCAGGGTGTTGATCAAGGAGAGTCCTTCCCAGAGTCCCCTCTGCACCGTCCCCCCAGCCTCCCAAAATGACAGGCACACGGCAAACCCACCGGTTACTGAGTATGTTGCCTTACAAGGCAACAGGCACTGGGCAGATGTGATTTAGTTAAGAGCTGGGGATGGGAGATCAATGTGGATTATCTACAGGCTTAATTATGTCCACGGAACCATTCCAGGAGTGAGGAAACTACTGCCCAGGCAAAGGCACAGCGACACAAAGGTGCCATGGTGGGGTTTTCCACACAGGAAGGGGCAGCGAGCCAAGGAACATGAGGACAGTGGCCCTAGAGGTAGGAAAGGAGGGAAATGGCCTCTTCCCCAGCAGCCTCTGTGGGGCAAGGCATCGCTGCTGACCCCTTGAGATGAGCCTAGCAAAACTGTTTGGGGCTTCTGACTAACAGTGCTGAGAAAATAAAGGCCTGCGTCTTTCCTATCACCTGACATGGGACATGGTGACTCCCTTGAGCAGTACAGTTGCTATTCCAGATATCTCCTCTAGGGGGCAGCACACCAAGGTCTGTCCTGAGTACCTGGGCCATGGATTTGCACCATGTTTGCGGAGTACCTAGTACCTAGAGTGTGTGTGTGTGTGTGTGTGTGTGTGTGTGTGTGTGTGTGTGCGCGCGCGCGCACTAGATGTACAGAAATAAAATACAGCCAGGCACAGTCTCCTGGGAGTGGAAAATGTCCTGTGTCAAGGATGTCCGCTCTGAGATCAAGCAGGCAGGCTTGGTCTGGTCTACCACATTTAGCTTAAAGACCTTTGTTGGCTTTCTTTGTGATTCTAGAACCAGGCAAGGCTTCATTCAGGAGGTTACAGACTGAACAGGGTAGGGGAATGTGGAGACAGAGGTTGACTTACTACCAGTTTCTTTCCTCGGAAGTTGGACACACAGCCGTGGGAAAGCAGCAGCTGGGCAGACCCTGGGTCATGTCACTGAGGGTGGGGATCACTACAGAGGGTACCCCACAAGCGTGTTGTCAGTCAGCGTCTGTCCCTGTGATAAGCACACAGGATAATCAGTTTTAAAAAGAAGAGTCCCACCTGTGCTCAGAGTTTTAGTGGTTGGGTGTCTAGCCCACAATATGTCGGTCTAATGACTGGGAGGAAGAGAGAGAGAGAAAGAGAGAGAGAGAGAGAGAGAGAGAGAGAGAGAGAGAGGCAGGCTGACCTAGACCTGGCTCTCAATATCCCCTTCAAGATCACACCTCTTCAAGGTTCCAGCACCGTCTGGAGCTCCGTGGCCTGAGGACCAGGTGTTTTCCACTTGGGATTTGGGGGGATGAAAGGATCTAACAGGCCTGAGCACGGCAAACATGGCTCTGACAGGCCTTGCCCTTCTCTCCCGTTCCCTCTGCCTTGCTAAACTGTTAGATTATATCCTAAAGCTAGCCAGCAAAGTCTAATCTCTGATTTGGCCCCTTCCTCCTCCTGAGGCTGACCACCAAGTTTCCGCTATCAAACTATTGAAGTCTGGCAATCAAAAGTCCATTTGTGACTACCCTAGTTAACATGTCCAGTCAAAACAAACAACTCATCCTATTGACGGGTTTCCCTTTTATAAACTGCCATTCGCCTATGGACCACGTCTGTCTCCTCTGTATCCAGAGACAATCCTTTGTCCCTCTGGGGCAAATACCCTTCCCCTCTCCTTTATTCCTTTCTGCTTCTCTCTCATCCTCTGTCTCCCGTCTTTGTTTCTTATTCCTGCCCTTTGTCCCTCTGGGGCAAATAAATCTCTTTTGTGCTGAGAACTTGGTCTTGAGGTGTTCTGTGCTGATTCAGGTCCTTTGAGGGATGTTTTAGACATAAATATGGTACTTGTGGACTAAAGCAGGCCTGTCTGGGACATTCTCTCTCTCCTGATTTCTTAGATGATCACATGACAACTTGGCTTCTGTTGGGTGACTTAGAATTTCAGTATGTGTGATTGTACTTGGAGTGTGAAGTGGGTCTTGGTGGGAAGGGCAGTACAGGAGCCTGGTCCTAGGATTTTGATGAAAACCACTTGGGCCCTCTGGTCTGGATGCTTAACATTCAACTATTAATGACAGTGACCTCCTTGACCTCCAGATCTCCAAAGAGATCATTCAGACCACACCTGCTGACATCAAAACTCACCAAAATCGTTCCAGTTTATCCATAGTTTCCTTTTAAAGTTGTTCTCCTTTGCCTTTTAGGGGCAAGGACTGAGACGGGATTTCACTCTGTAGCCCAGACTGTCTAGAACCCACTGCATAGCCTAGGCTGACCTCAGATTCATGGTGACCCTCCTGCCTCAGCACAGTAAGATTACAGATGTGTGCCACCACACCTGGCTTTGTTTCTTTAGTCTTGCCTTTTGAACGTATACATTCCTGCCATGACTCGGTCACATCCGCCTCTCCGGATCCAGCTCTCTGCATCTTGAGTATTTGTGAACTGAGCTGAAAGAGTGGATGATGGATTTGGGGCACCTGAATAGGGACATGTGTTTGTGCACTGGTGCTCATAGCTACGGCAAATGCCCACACGGGCGTGTGCTAAAGGCTTAGTCCCCACTTGGGAAATGGTGGGAAATTGTTCTGCCTAGAGAAGAACACCGGCCCACCTCTCTTCTTTCCCGCTGCCAGGAGGTGAATGGCTTCCTTCCTCATGTGTTTCTGCAGCCATGTTGTCTGCCTCTCCACAGGCCTCAGAGAAACAGAGCCAGCCGGCCATGGACCTCTAAAATCATGAGTTAAAATAAACCTTTCTCTTCGAGTGACTTCTCTTGAGCACTTGGTCATGGTGACAGAAAGCTAGCTATCACAGACACCTAATGGCACAAAGAGGCCAGTTCAAACTTGTGTGGGGGAGAAAGGGCTGATTTCTCACTTCTGAAAGAGGTAGAGAGATGGGGGATTGTGGGAGGGGACACTTGAAGGCAAACAGAAGGACAGAAGTGGAGAGCACACACAGTGCTCACCAGCACACACCAGTACAGTGCTCACCAGCACACACCAATTATATGCCAATGGTGTTTACAGGTTCTAACATGGAGAGCTTTGCCAAGAATCTCACGGTTCACTGTACCATGCTCCCCTGGCTATGACCAACCTAGGGCAGGTGATCCATCTGAAGTGAGGTGAAAAACTCTAGGTGAATGAGAAGGGCAGGGCACAGGTACACTGAGGGAGGGGGACCCAGAGAAGGTAGTATGGGTCCCTCATACCTGCTTGTTGGTGGAGTGGAGGTTGTCAGAGGAGTTTGGTCTTCTGAATTCCTGTTCCAGTTGTTTCTCTCTCTCTCTCTCTCTCTCTCTCTCTCTCTCTCTCTCTCT
>CABHPQ010000093.1:113646-124622 GCA_902168405.1 Peromyscus aztecus
GCACATACACACACATCTCTATATAAATCTGATGGTTCATAGTCATTGTCAACCTGTGTATAGAATCACCTAGAAGGTGTGTCTGGAAGCCCTTCCAGAGAGGTGTGACTGAGGAGGGATGATTCACCCTGAATGTGGGTGGCACCAGCCCAGGCACTGGGGGTCTGGACTGAATCAACACCTGTAAAGGAGAGAGTTGAGCATCAGGAATCCCTCCTCTCCACTTCCGGGTCTGCCCAGATGTGAGGCGGTCCAATCACACTCCTACCACCAGGAGCTCCGCCATGCCTTCCACACAATGATGGGTTGTACCTCTTAAACCACGACACCAAAACAAGCCCCCAACTCTCCTTAAGTTGCTTCTTGCAGATACCTTGGGGGTTTTGTTGGTTTGTTTTTGATTTTTCAAGACAGGGTTTCTCTGTGTAGTCCTGTCTGTCCTGGAACTTGCTCTGTAGACTGGACTGGCCTCAAACTCATAGAGATCCACCTGCCTCTGCCTCCCGAGTGCTGGGATTAAAGGCATGCACCACCACTGCCCGGTCTCCCTCATTTTTTAATGACTGTGTACTGCTCCACAATAGCAATGAGCCTGGTTTATTTAACACCCCCAAAACGGTGAACATTTAGTGCCATTCTCCTTTTTTTTTTTCTGCTCTAAACAGTGTCTCAAACCTTCTGCAAACTGTCTGCGTGCATATCTGAGGACATGTCTGAAGTAGAAAACTGCATGTGCAAATGCTGTATCAAAGGGTTATGTGTAGTTTAAGTTGCAATAGAGACAGCCCATTTCTTCTCTGAAAGAACTGAGCTATTCATGTTTCTACCTATGGTGTGAGCGGCTTTCTAGGTAGGCAGTTACTTGGCTGGAACCTTTAGATAGAGACTTCTGTTTTAATTTCACCAAGGAGTCTTATTTAACACACACACACACACACACACACACACACACACACACAGAGCCTAAAAATGTATCTTGGAAGGGGTTGGAGAGGTGGCTCAGTGATTAAGAGCCCGGATTGCTATTGCAAAGGACAGGTGTAGCTAGAGTTTTCCTGCCTGGCCCACGGTCAGGATAAATCTCTTTCACCTGCCAGTCCCACAGCCGCTCAGACCCAGCCAACTAAACACAGAGACTTATATTGCTTACAAACTGTATGGCCGCAGCAGGCTTCTTGCTAACTGTCCTTATATCTTAAATTAATCCATTTCTATAAATCTATACCTTGCCACATGGCTCGTGGCTTAGCGGCATCTTTACATGCTGCTTGTCCTGGCGGTGGCTGGCAGTGACTCCCTCCTGGCGGTGTGTGCAGTGCTGGGGATCGAACTCAGGACTTCTCGTGTGCTAGGCAAGCACTCTGCCAGCTGAGCCACATCCCTGGCCCCTCAACATTAATCCAAAAGGACTGTATCTTCAGGGGCAGTCTCACCAAGCCCTGGTGAGCAGGTGCCTCCCTTCCAGAGGATGACTCACTCTATAAAATGCCTCTTCCTCATGAACTGACAAGTCGGTCGCGGGGCAATTATTTTAAGGTCACAATCAGAAAAGCATTCAAGGATGTATTCCCAGCCCTGCTTATACTGGTTAGCTGTCTACAAAAGAACCTTGGCACCCACAGAGAATCTGCTTGGGGAGGAAACAGGCCAAGGTTCGGTGTCTTTGTGGAAGTCTAGCCTATGGTAGGGTCTGGGCTTGATGATATTTTAACCCAAGTCTGTGATCTGAGCAGGTCCTTCTGGCTTGGCTGGGAGTTGAGATGAGAGACACAGATTCACAGAGTCTGAGAGGCAGGCTGCACCATGCAGGACCCCAGGGACCCTGGACTCCGGCTGAGGTGGGCGTGGGGCAGTGGGGATGTTGGTGGGAGCTGTCCTTTTGAGAATTTGTTTCTGACTTCAGCTTTCTGTGATGGGAGTTGGTGTGGGGCAGGTGGGGATGCTGTAAGCTAGGGATACTAAGGATGGGCTGCCCCTCTGCTCTGTCCGAAGCGAGTGCCCCACCTGAGGGGGGGGGGGCAGGCTGCAGGTCATTTACTCTCCCCTGGCATTTAGCAGGCAAGGAGGAGTAATTTTCCTCACAGTGTCCTGGCTGGGTTCCAATTTGGATGATTACACTCTGCCTGTTTAAAATTCCCCTCTCTTATATCCAGGGCAGAAGCAATTCTTCTAGCCCTCTCCTGCTTGGGAGGAGGGGGAGGCGAAAATTCAGGAACCAGCCTCCCCCAACACTCTGGGGTATGCAGGCTTGCTCTGCGCACCCCAGAAGTGCATTCCTTAAATGCGAGGACTGGAGGATTCTCCACTGGAATAAACCTGTCAAACATGTTGGAATTTTCCAGAAAGATTCTCTTTAAGGGGATGAGGTAGAGGTGAGTGGAACTCAGTGTTTGAGAAGCGAGTCCTGCCCTGCCCTGGATGGGGCTTCAGTCCCCTCCCCTTTCCCGTCTGTATCTCTTGGTATTGTCTCATTCTAGACTATGAAGTGGCTTCCTTTAATTTGGGTGCTGTGGGGAAGGAAGAAGCATAACAGCTTGAGAATCCAAATTATTCTACAGATCAACATGACCCAGGAGGAGAAAAAAATGTTTTGACTATTACACTAAACAAACCAGGCTGGATGTCAAAGAGAGGCCGGGCCAGCAGGGGGAATCTCTGCTGGCTTCATTTGCTCTCGTCCTGAGTGGCTTTATTCACTAAAGTATGTGGGGACTTTCGAACATTTGCACCATGTGTCTTTTTAACACACGCACGTGTGTGCACACACACGTTGCTCCACACAGGCCAAACACGCAATGTGTTCCTTCCCTCCTCGCTGTCTTTCATGACTTTTCAGAAGTCCCCCCCCCCCTTTTTTTTTTTTCCTTTTTGAGATGGGTTTCTCTGTATAGTTCTGATCGTCCTGAAACTCTCTCTGTAGACCAGGCTGGCCTTGAACTCAGAGATCTGCCTGCCTCTGCCTCCAGAGTGCTGGGATGAAAGGTGTGTAGCCACCACCACCTAGCTCAGGAGTCCCATCTACTTATATCCATCCACCCGTCTGCAAGAATTACAACTAACCCCTGGCTTACCAAAGGGCAGTGTTGCGGGACATGCAGGGGAATGCTCTGCCACAGAGACACAGCGTGGAGACTCCTGTGTGGACTGTCATGAGGACAGCCTCCCTCCGTCACCAAGTCTGCACAATACAATTTATGATGCTGTCAACACACAGCTGAATTAGAAGCCCAAACATTGCCTGCAGAGGAAGCCTGCATCTCTGTGCGTTTTCATCCACATGCCCGTCATGTTTCCCGAAAGGCAACTGCCTGCCACAGTCCTGTCCCCAACCTCACTATTAGGCAGCTTATGATTTAGGATGGTTTGGGCCATGTTCCCATCACTTTTGGTGTCTGGGCAAGATTGAAATAACATGACTACAGCTCCCTGCATCTTATTCATCCAACTGAGTGGCGCAAACAGCCCAGGCTGTATCTCACTGTGGGTTTCTTCCTGCTGTTGTTCATAGAAACCAGAGAACACTTTCTGTACGCAAACCTTAGGCATTTTGGAGGTGCGTTTACACGCCTGACCCCTCAGGGGTGTGGTGTGAATCTACATGCTGGTGCTTCCTTCAAGATAAACCTGTGAATGTTCCTGTCACTGTACCTATAATTGCCTGGAAATATCACCCCATGGGTGAGCAGCCTACTCAGTTTTGTGGGTTAACACTTCAAATGACCTAGGCTAACGCATACTGAACTTTTCATTAGTAGGCATGCTTCGAGGCCTAGCCCACATTTGGTGAGGCTATGCAGGGTCCACCCGAGACCATCTACTTGCAAACCTTTCTGTCTTATTTTTAAAAGTTATTGTTATATATTTTTTTCTCTCTCTCCTGTGTGTGTGTGTGTGTGTGTGTGTGTGTGTGTGTGTGTGTGTGTGTGTGGTGTGTATGTGTGCATGTGTGCGTGCATGTGTGCACAAGTGTTACTGGACATATGTAGAGGACAGTTTGAGGAAGGTGGTTTGCTCTGTCTAACATGTGAGTCCAGGGGTTGAACTCAGGTCTTCAGGCTTGACGACAGGTACTTTTACCAGCTGAGCTACCTTGCCAGCTCAATTCTTTGTGTTTTAATATCCAGGAGCCCCAGTCTACTGAGGTGGCCTTTGCCTACGATGCATAAGACAGCATAAGACAGAACTTGGGATCCAGCTGCAGAAAGACAAACAGGAAGAAAAGGGGTGAGATTCTCAAGGAACCTGGGGAGCACAGGCAGATTTTGATTTCCTTCTCATCGTTCATATATCTTTCTTATAACCCCATTTTGTAATTCCCAAACTGTTTATTTTTTAAATCTAACACATGCATGCATATTCAAAAAGATTATCGTACAGCTCTGTGAACTAACCTAAGCACTTGAGTGGTGATGGCTCAAAACATCCTACAAAAGAAAATGAGGGGTGAATGGAAAGGAGATGCTGTCCGCAGCAGTGACGGTCCAGCTGCTGTGAAGCAGGCAGTCTGCTTTTAGTCTAAGCCATGCAATGTCAATATCAGAGCCGATTTCACTATGGGGTTTATTCTCTTCTGGTGGGGCTGATGGGGCAAAGACGGAAAATGATAATATATGAACTCTTTGCTCGGCTCCTTGAAAAGAACAAACTGTTAAAACCACCTGGTGGGTTTTTAAGAAAGCAGGGTGAGGAAGTCGGAAGCCACACTTCGTGGGGTGGCAGTGGTGGCGGGTAAGGAGTGGCTGCTGATGGACGCTTACCCACCCCATCGGCTTCCATTTGCTGGCAAGATTCACTAGAAAGCAAGACACACATTCCCTGGATAAAGCCCTGATCAATCCCCCCACCCCCCCTTCATATTGCAGCTGTTTTTTTTTTTTTTCCCTTAAATACATTATCACTTTTTAAACTGAGGGTATAGGAAAAAATACAGTCTTTTTTTCAGCCCAACAAGGCTGCAGGAAAAAGTGATTCTGTTGTTGCCGAGGTTTAGAACGGCATAATGTTGTTTTTCAGAACGCCACCGGCTCTGCCGTCCTCCTTTTAATGGTGTTCATTTTCCTTCTTAGAAAAGGGGTTAAAATTAGTAGGCACATTTCATATTAGCGTATTTCATGCAATAAAGCATAAATTATTTAAAATAACACGACCTTTTATCTTGCACCTTTTGAAGGAAGCAAATTAAAAATGTAAATTGGGAGCTAATTAATATGCAAATGTATTCATTCGCAGTTAACAATTAGCAATTAAACCTGCAGTGTCTACAAAGAGCACGGACAAAATTAGTAACTTAATTTATCATTAAAAAATGAAAACGTACACAAAATTTTAATTGACTTTCAAAATATTTCCCCTGCTTTTTTTTCCTTTCATTTTCTAATACTGAAAGAAATTCTTAAAAAATATTATGCCTTAGCTTTACAAATGAAACTGGGTGCGTGGAGTATTAGGGGAGTTCATTTAATAGGAAAGCATGTTAGAAAAAGTTTGCCTTTTATATGAGGTATTAAAAAATGACATTTAAGAATGTTGACTTGTGTTTCATAGTTGAGTTCAAGAGAGAAATAAATACACAGACTCCCCCGTGTTTGGGAATATAGATGGCAGAGATTTGTATGGCTGAGGGGCACACTTCCTGTACGAGCAGACGTGGCTGTGTACGTGTGTGCATGAGAGTCGACGCCTTCCAGAAGACATGCAGCAAGAACACAACTGGGCCATTTACATGCTTCTGGTTCAGCTTCGAGAATTCCAGTACAAAACGCTTGCATGGAAAATCAGCAACAAATAGCTTAAGATGTAAATAAGACACTCTAGGTTGATCGGGAGACACATTTGCATTCTGGGTTTCATTTAGCTGTCCACACCACCACCCAGGCACGCAGATTCTCCACTTTTGCATATTTTCCTGACTTTGGGGGTCCATCAGCCCTCCCCCTCCCCCGGCCAGCCTAGCTCTGCCTGCAGATGCAGGCTTGTGTTTCGGGCACATTTCCATTCTAATGTCTCACAGCCTAGGAAGGCACCCAGCAAACACGTATGAGATGCTTGCCGCCTTATTTTGGGTATTTAAACAGCACCTGCTGCTGGGCCCCATTAAGTCTCATTCACAAATGTTTTCTTTCCATTTTGTCTCCATTCAAGGTCTTTCTGCGTCCTCTCCTTCGGGAACTTAACACGTTTAGAACAGGGCTGCACCCGCTGTCTCCTGGTCAGGGCTGCCCCTTGTTTTCGTCTCTTAGAATGGTTTTTTTTTTTTTTTTTTTTTTTTTTTTAATCATCAACAGGACATTGACACAGTCCCTGCAACACTCACAGGGTCCTTTCAACGGGGTGGGGAGTCTGGCTGTTATCTCTAGACAATAAGCATCTCTCTCTTCCAAAATGATTGTAATACCATTCAGCCCACATTTTACAACCTATTTCCATTTACAGGCATAAAGGACAATGGTCCCCAGTGCAAGGTACTCAGGAGCCAGGAGGCCATGACAGTCAGTATTTCAATTGATTTCACCTCAGTAGGTGTTTTCTCTCTTTCTGATGAAGGTAACAACATGGGCAGGTTGTTTGGGCTTCAACTGTTATTAGTCTTATATATAGACTTAGCTGAGTGAATAAACCAGAGAAGAAAAATATGTTGCGTGTAAAGAAGTATTCTACCCTTTTCAAATAGTACCAAGGAAATGCTTTTTCTCTGAAAACACATACCTCTCTGCGACTTTCTAATGCTTCTCAATGTGCCCGATAACCCCAGGACTTTCCAACAGAAAGCTTAGTCTGAACTTGGAATTAAGTTACAAAGATAAACGGAGCACTTGACTTCAGTGAAGTTGTGCTGTGAATCTGCTAATGTTTATTTGACACAGGAGAGATTTTTATGTAGGACTCTGCCTAAGGGTTTCAGAGGGCAGGAGAGAGCAAGCTGCAAAGCAAAGGGGCCACTCATCTCAGCTCCACCCTCGGTAAGCAGGGTCACCATCCAGAGGAACCTACCACTAAGTCCAGTCCTCAGCTGTGCAGCTGCAAGGTTCACAGAAGGCAGCCCGTAACCAGTTTATAGAAAGTGACACTTCCTCCTTTTAGAGGAAACAGCATTCAATCTCAGTGTGGGGAAAAATGTGGACTTTGCCATACCCGCCGTGTATGGAGCAACGCATACTCTTTCTTTCCTCCCGAGCAGCCCTTGGGCTGCTGAAGAAAGCGAAGAATGATGTCCTCTCAAAATGCAATATATACTTCTTAATGGAAGAACCAGATAAAAACCTATGCCTGTGCGCATTCTGCCTCATCTGCCAAAAGAGACCCAACCGGCCTTCCATACTTTTTTTTTTCTTTTTGCTCAGGCGCCTGTGGTAGCAAGCAGTTACAACAATCTGAAAATTAAGTTACCACAATTAGGAATTAGAAGCAGGTGGCATAATAATGGTGCTTTTTTTCATTTCATTTATTAGCGAAAAGAGGGAGAGGCGCTTCATTTATTTTCATCAGCCCTCAGTAAAAGCATAGCAATTTGCAACACAAAAATCATTTCAAGTACCTCAGCCTCGTGCAACCTCGTTTTTCCTTTTTTTGCTTAAAAGCCTTTTAAAGTTTGCCCCCCCACACGAAAGTGGAGTGTGTGTGTGTGTGTGTGTGTGTGTGTGTGTGTGTGTGTGTGTGCGCGCGCGCGCGCGCGCGCCTAAGTACTGGTGGAATCGGGGTGTTTCTCCCCTTAAGTTTCGGAGACCACGATTGGAGATTGGGGGGCACTAGAATAGCTCTGTCTGCCTTTGCCCATTCTCTGTTTCTCACGACTTGTTTCAATCTTGCAAAGATCTAGTTCAGGTGCAACAACAAATAAGGCACTCGACAACTGTCTGCATGGTCCCCCCAATCATCCACCTGGGCTGCTTCCGCAACCCAGCACCCCTAAACAGCCCAGCACCCCCAACCCCCGCCCGCCCCTAGACTTCCCGGATGCTCCAGGACCCCACGGTGCGACAACCCTTGCGCGCCCTCTAGCGTTAGTATCTGGGATCGCCACGAGCTGCAGCACAGCTGGGCTGCCTGCAATCCGGTGTGGTAGGAGAGGATGTGGGATGCACCCCGTTGCTGGATGCACCCGAAAGGCCGGGTGCACGTAAAGCGCCCTGCTCAGGGAGCTCCTGGAGTCGGACGCATGCATTTGCATGACGCCCCTGTAACCTCGCAGTGGGAGATGTTAATTGCACGTTTTGGGCAGCTCTTTCCATGCCCGAGGACCCGCTTTTGTGTTGCCCCCGCAGCTCGGGGGTGGGTAGACTCCAGGTGAGCCACCAACAGCTTCTGTCCTAGCTCTCAGCCTGCGTTTCCCCCGGCTCGAGAAGGTCGCAGTGCCAGGCAGTCCCTGCTCTGTGTACCCATCTCCTGCCTGCTCCCTCAGCTCGGTGCTTGTGTTTGTCGCCTGTTGGGAAGTCTGGGGTGTCCCGAATCACAGGACTTCCTTTCCTGAGTGTTCTTGTTCTTGTTCCCCTCTCGCATAACGCCACCTTCTAGGTCCCTCCGTGGCCTCCCACCACAGGGCGCGGGATTCCTGCTTTCTCTTTGCCGCGTACTTTTCCTTTACATTTCAACCTTTCGTTTCAGCCTGTCTCTCACCCTTCACGACTAAAACGTGTAGAATGAAGGAAGGAGACACAGGCTAGGGGACCCCGCAGCTGGCCGTCCGGGGGAACCCTCTGCAGGCTCCGGTGTCTTTCTCACATCAGTGTGGAGTTTGCTTGGTTTCTATCCTTTCTGCGACTTTGCAAAGGTTGATTTGAAGAAGATCGAACAAGCAGTGGGCACACCAGCCGAGGGGATGGGAGAAGACAGATAAAAGTAAGGCTCGTGAGAGTGGGGGGGGGGGGGGGGGGGGGGGGGCGAGGCAACACTCAATGCCCTTTAGAATGAAATTTGGCAATTCATATCAAGAACTTTTTACATATTATCAGTAATGCCACTTCTTGGAATCCAGCCCAAAGAAATAATATGAAAGGTTAAAAAAATATTTTGGACCCAAAAAATGTTAATCACAGGCCTATGAGATAGCTCATCAGCTAAAGGAGAAAACCTACTCAGTAAGTTGTTCTCTGACCTGCACAATACCCGGCCTTTCATAATAATAAATCAATAAATGCAATATTTTTTCAAAGAATCAAACTATAGGAGCATAAAGGAATCTTGGAGATACGGAAATCCCTAAATGTCCAACAACAGTGGACTGTAGGTGACAGAGTCTGCTGCCATCTCATGTAGATGGCGCCAGGGCAGTCATGGTTTTAAGAGTGAGTGCCAATCCAAGGGGAAGCAGGCCGTGGAGTGGCCACCAGAAAGCAGGACTCCGGCCGGACCCAGAGCCCATCCTGGTAAGGCTGAACACAGGTGCACACAGAAAACGTTTGAACGTGCTTGTCCTGGCGGCGGGAACAAAGGGTGATTTCTTCCTTCCCCAACTTCCCTTCTGCCGCCCGTCTTTCTGGAGGGAGCGTGCCGTTTACTTTCAGACGGAGTAAAACAGCGACCTCTCTGTCTCCTTTGAGAACAGCAAGCCCCTGAGAAGGAAGAGGGAAGGGATGAAGTCCCAGCCCTAGGAGGGTCAGGAGCTGTGAGGTGCAGAGGAGGGATGGAGATGAGGGTGTAGGGGTCAGGGACAGAGCGTGGGTTTGGGGGAATGGCCTGCATCTCATGAGCTGGGCAGTGCTGGGCTCCATGGCCACTGGCTGTCACAGATTCTGTTGGTTTCTTTATTTAATGTTTACAGTTACATTTACTTAATTATGGGTGAGGCATGGGACTACTATGGTGTGTGTGTGTGTGTGTGTGTGTGTGTGTGTGTGTGTGTGTGTGTGTATGTGTGTAGGTCAGAGGACAACTTGTAGGAGTCCTGTCCTTCCACTGTGTAGGTCCCAGGAAATGAACTCAGGCCATCAGGTTTAGCAGCAAGCATCTTTACCAGCGCTGCCTACCTCGCCAGCCTGGGACTGACTAGTTCTTTAATGTTGATAAAACATGAAGGATCCTTCCGACCTGTGGTTTTAATCGGGACCAGCCCCCCTGTCTCCTTATTTCAACCCTAGTCACAACTCCTGGTTTCTCTTGCCGTAAAAAGGTTTGTGTGTGGACAGACATGCCCCAGAGCATGCTCATTGTCCCACAGCTGGCCCAAAATGCTGGGTGTATGCATGAGCACCCACTGTGTACCAGGGCTGTAAATTCCACAGATGTGGCATGCCTCCTGCAGGAATCTCACTCCACACCCTCACTCAGTCTGTCCTTCATCCGAGCTGACCCTTCATGATGAAAACGGAAGCCGAGAGAGTTCATTTCCCATGACCTCTCCCCTACTATGTCCCCTCCCCCATTCCCTGCTGTCCAGCAGGACATTGGACCATGATAGAAATGTCCCTTAACTGTGCCGCCCATTATGACAGCCACCCACCACATGTGACCAGTGAGCACTTTTGAAATGTGTCCAGGGCGACTGAGCAATTGAAGCTGCATTTTAATTAATTTTAATTGACATATCAACATATGGCTAGTAACTGCAGTATTGGATGGTGCAGCTCACCAAGAACCAACCCGTCCTCAGCTCTGCCTGTGACTCTGTCATTCACATCTCGCCTCTATGTCCGTCTGTCACTACCTCTGCCTCTGAATGTCACTGCTGTGGCAGGCCTGAGCAGGCAATGGCTTTCACCAGCATGTGCCTGCTTGTGAGAGCCCACGTGAGCATCTCTCCCAGCTGTTCAGGGACCCCCATAAATGGGGGCTGTTAGCCCTTGTGGAGGTCTTTACACTGCAGGAATGGGCATGGGCAAGCATTATGAAAAGTTTCTTCTCCTCAGAGAAGCTTGTGCTGAATACTCCGCAGCAGCAGAGCCAAGGCTTGCTGGGAGCTTCACTAGCAAATACTCCTTAAGTTTTGTCCTCTAGGAACCACCTTGTGTCCCCCGTCTCCCTAGCTCTGCTGAGTACTCCCA
>CABHPQ010000094.1:0-35274 GCA_902168405.1 Peromyscus aztecus
ATTTAAGGGCAATTAATGCATTCATAAAGGCCATGGGGGCTACTCAGCCCAGCCTCCCTGCTCTCAGCCATTCCCAATAATTATCATATAATAACTGCTGGCATAAGGACTGCTTTTTCTCCATCCCTCTACATCCTGATGACAAGCAGAGATTCTCTTCCTCAATCTCAGCTGAGAACAACAGAGATACCATTGGAGGATGCTCCCACAGAGCATGAAAAATAGTCCAAGAATTTGTCAACTTTATGTATGGAAGACATTAAAACCAGTAGCTAAAGACTCTTACATTGCCCATTACATGAATGACATTCTAATTGGACAATCCTAATGCAGACCATTTAAAAAAAAAACTTGCTGACAAAGTTTACAAAAGTCCTACTTTAAAAAAGGAGCACAGGTAGATGCTGAAAAGGTGCAATGTCAGGAGCCTTATATATTTCTGGGGCACACTATAAATAATAATACAATAAAGCCACAAAAGCTACAATTCAAATTCCTAACTCCCCCAACTTTATCATCCATGCAGACCTTTTGGGAAACCTTGCCTTCCTGTTACCACTGGCCAGTTGTGCCCTCTTTTTGCCCTTTTGTGCAGTGCAAAGAGGCCTGAGGAACTCCTGACTATCACGGAGGAGGCTCAAAAAGCCTAGGAATAGTTAAGGCAGGCTAAACCTGAAAATTCAAATAAAGAACTCTGGGGATTGATCATGCTCACATCTGGATTACCCATCAGGGCTAAATATCAACCCCTGATCAGATAGTTTACTGGTTACATTTAGCGTACTCCTCCACTCCTACGATTATTCTGTTCATAGATGGTATTTTTACATTGGCTCTCAAAATTCTTAAGACCTCCCAGTTAATATTAGGAAAAGACCCAAATCAAATTGTACTTCCCACATCACAGGACTTATTAACTTGGAATTTCTCCTATAATCCCGCAGCACTAAATTTTCCATTGATATTCCATGGTCAGATTGATAATCATTAACCCAAAAAAAACAAGGTTTTGTCTATTTTGCCACAATTGTCAAATCTACATATTAGACTTCTTGGTTCCACCCCCATCCCAGATGCAGCTTCAGGGTTCATGGATGCATCCAAGACAAAATCTGGCTCCATTTCACATTTAATAGGAAACAAACCACAGGTGTACATACACTCAGTCCTATAAAGGATCAGTTCAGCTCAGTGAACTCTTGGCCGTCTCGATCCAGGACTATCAGGACCCTCTCAATATTTTTAGTGATAGTAGTATGCTGCTAATGTGGTAAAAATCCTTGCCCTATGCTATATGAAAACCAACAGAGGGCCCACTTTTTATGGCTATGACTCAGCTCCAGATGTTAATGGAGCAACAATCTGCTCTTTTCTATATACAACATATCCTCTCCCATCACAACCTCCCTGGAGTAATTCTAGAGGGAAATGCATTGGTGGTTCAAGCTGTGTCTGCCCTCAGGCTCTTGTCACTAGACCAAGTTACATGCTCAGTTTCATAACTCTGCTTCCTCCCTCTACAAATTGTTTCCAAATTTAAGAAAAGTCACTTGCAAGCATTTAGTTCACAGCTGTTCCTCCTGTGGACCACTCCTCCCACTAGGTCCTTTACAGCCCACAGTTGCAAATCCTGGAGGACTGCGCCCTTACTCTCTTTAGCTGATGGATGTTACTCTTGTTCCCTCTTTTGAATGCCAAAAATATATCCATGTGATTATTGATACTTACTCCTCCATTTTTGCATTAGCGCTGTCAAAAGAAAATTCAAAAATGGTCAGAAAAAGGAGGATAGCATATAGATATGATAGGATAAAAGGGTAGATCATTGAATCTACTTTTAAAGAGTAATAACTTATTTGAAATGTTTTACATTGCTATGAATTTTAGTTTATTGATACAAATTTAAAGTTAGTTTTGTTATACTGAACATATATTTCTACTCTCATTTAAGGTATTATGTTTATGTAATGCATTTAAATTGTAATGGACAATTAAGAAATACAGATTAATAATTAGTCTTCTATGATAGTCAAACATATAGTAATGTTAGTTAAGTTTTCCAGATATACATAGATATAATTCAATTAGGTAAGTAATCTTCAAACACCTCAAAGACCCACAGAATATGTCATTTAAAATGTTTTAAAAACTTAGACTTTCTGGACAGTGAGACACATCTGCTCCTGGCAGCACTGATTTACTTCAAAGAGAAAGATGGGCATCAAAGACACTCTATATGGAGTTTATCTTCTCGGCAAAAACAGCCATTTGGGCAAGAAACTGCTCTTGCCTGGACTGCTGATAATATATCATATAAACTAGACAAGCAGACCCATAGGAAGGTGACCACCAAACTTTGCAAAATGAGATGGTCCTTCAGGTTCCTGCTTCACAGAAGAAACTGCCAGACATTTTACAGGACACAGGGAGAAGTGACTAAAAATCTCTAGGCCTATTGGCTGAATATGGATGTCCCAACATTACAGGGCAACTTTGGATGACTGTCTAGGCAGGCAGCTGTCTCTAATTTCCAGAGTTTTGGAAGTTGCTTACAATGCATTTCCTGTTTACTTAAGTAATATTATATACTTCTAGGGTCTTTGATGTAGTTGAAAACTAAATAGTTATAATTTTCCTTGCTTATGATAAAAGATAAATTAGATATGTAACTTTATACTCAGGAATATAGGATAGATGATAGAATATTTTCTTTAATTTTGCAAAATACAAATAGACTAGGTATTATAACTGCAATTCTTGATTAATAATTGTTTTATTATATGTAATTTTATTATGTTAAAGTTAAACCTTCCTTTTTTATTAGACAGAAAAGGGGAAGTGCTGTGGGATGTCTTTCTGTATGTTGTGAATATGTGTTGCTCTGATTGGTTGATAAATAAAATGCTGATTGGCCTGTAGCCAGGCAGGAAGTATAGGTGGGGTGAGAGATGAGGAAAATGCTGGGAAGAGGAAGAGCTGAGTCAGGAGTCACCAGCCACACACAAAGGAAGCAAGATGACAGGACAGAACTGAGAAAAGGTACCAAGCCACATGGCTAAACATAAATAAGAATTATGGGTTAATTTAAGTGTAAGAGCTACTCAGTATTAAGCCTGAGCTAATGGCCAAGCAGTTATAATTAATATAAGCTTCTGAGTGATTATTTTACAAGTGGACCACAGGTCTGTGGGGGCTTGGCGGAACCAAAGAAAATTTCCAGCTACACTAAAAGACAGATATATCAAGAATTCTAATTGATCTTAATAAAAACCTGGAGCCAGATATCAGGGTAAATGCTGAAAGATCAGAGAGACAAAGGAACAAGCCACAGTCACCTTGCACCTCACCAACTCCTTAGCCGAAAGGCCTGAGCTCCTGTCTCCTCCTGCCTTATATTCCTTTTCTCCACCCAGCCATATCAACTCCTGTCTCAACCTCCCAAGTGCTGAGATTAAAGGTGTGTGCCACCACTGCCTGGCCTCTATGACTAACTAGTGGCAGGCTTTGCCCTCTGATCTTCAGGCAAGCTTTATTTGTTAGAGCATACACCAATATTACCACATTTCCCCTTTTGTCTAAAATAAAAAAGATATTATAACTAATATAAGGAAAACTATATATAATAAATACAATAACTATATATAATATATATAAGCAATAATTACATCAATAATGTCTAGTCTATTACTACTTGACAAATACAGACAAAATACTCCATTATTTGTCCTATTTTGGTGAGTCCAAAGTATACTGAATTCACTTTCTATACTAACTTGTATTACCTACTGAAAATTGTCTTTTGATGTCTCTGAAACTTATACACTTTATACCTCTTTAGTGAGATTCTTTTCTGAATTTGATAACAAGGAAAACTAGTCTTCAACTCCAGAGACTTGAGAAGGAGATAATATTAACTGAGTAAGCAGGAAGTGTAAACAAGCAACTTCCAAAATTGTGAGCAATGACAGAAATGGCTGGCTGCCTGGACAGTCACCCAAGGTTCCTCTGCAACATTGGGGCATCCATCTTCAGCCTACAGGCCTAGAGTTTCTCAGTTTATATATATCTATCCTATCATTTCTGTATCTTATTTTTTCCAGAGTAGATTCAATAATCTATCCTTTTATCCTATCATATCTGCATCCCCCTTTTTTCTTTTTCTTTCTTTTTTTTCAAACAAGAACCCGGAATCTAATCTCCTTTGTTCAGCTTTTCTCCTGACCATTACCAATGCAACTTGTAACCAACCACCCTAAACATGATAAACCCACTGAACAACCAAAACCTGTCTACCCCACCTCTTGGGATTATGGGCATTGTGTCCTTAACTTTGCTTCCTTCTGGGTGTGACAGCATCTTTAGGGGATCCTGAAAAGAAAAATTGGAGTTAATTATCAAGTCCTGGGAGAGATAGCTGCATTATTTGTTGTCCAGTCTCTGCGTAATAAGAAAGTGCAGAGCTTGTATCAAGTTCTGGCTAGAGTAGTCTGTGAGGCTGCATCATCTCAGCTAGCCACCTCAAAACTGTCCTGAGCAGTTTGTAGTCCAAAGTTGATCTTTGGATTGTGTTTGTCAGCTTAGTGGCATTATCATAGTCCATGTGGAATCATTGTTGTGGGGCCCCATCATCCTTTTGGAAACTTCAAAGGTTGCTTTTAGGCATGGTCATGGTTCATTGCAGAAAACTTAAACATTTTAAATGTCCTATGCAGCAGATCTCAAAGAGGTTAATGTATCAATATTTGTTATGTACATCCAGAGTACAAAACTTAATTCCTAGCTACCTGATGGAGACTCAAACCTGAAATCATGTACAAGAACCTAGATGAAGCCTTTTTCTAGAATTAGCTAGTACTCTATATGACCATTAATATCATGATAAAAAAGTTTAAAATATATATATATGTATTAATCTTATAAGTTTTGGGATAATATTTATAGTTTAAGAAAAGCTCCGAAGAGTTAAGTTTTTTTTTTTTAAAAAAAAAAGGACTATGAAATTAGTTGCAATAAAATAGTCCCTAATTTTTTGTTTTCCTTCTGTCCCATATCAGGTGGCTTTTCTGACATGAGACAGAGATTTTGGATTTTCCTTTAACAAGCATGCTTGGGTTTAGAGAGGGAGAGAGCAACACTCCAACTCCAAAGCCAGTTTTAATTTTTAATTGAACTGGGACTACAAAAAGACAATTTGCATTATATGTCTGTAGAGAAAAGCAGAAACAAACATTTGGGAAGATTTATGAAATTTTATCCTGTTAGAAATGTGATATACCAATAGGCCAGTTTACTCTTTTTCTTGGTACATTTTTTTCCTGGATGATTTGTCCTTTTTCTTCAGATGTCTCATTTGTCCAGTGGTCTTCAGATTTCTTAGCTGGATGCCTTTATTCTCCTGAAAAACAAAACAAAACCCTGTCCCAACCCTAACTTTGGTGAGGTTCCATTTTGGCAAGTTATTTCTGATCAAATGAGAAGCATTTGTTAGTCTTAAAGTTAATTTAAATTGAATGGTCATGCCAATTGATGAACTATCACCTCTTCTAATTATGAGGTCTCCCTTGTTCAAATTGAACCTCTATCAATTTTGATGGTATCTATAGCTTTTCTTCTCCTGGGGAAATAAAAGCAAAATCTCTTCCCCAACATAACACTTATCCTGGTTTCCATTCTGAGTTCAGTGCATCTTTAAAGTATATAAGCTGATTTAATTCTGTAGGGTTTTTTTTATATTATACAATGTCTTTCCACAGCCATTGTTCCTTTCTCATTAGCATTTAGAAAATTCAAAGTTAGTAAAGCATTATGCAATCTATTTCTGAGTGTCTTTATTACCCCTTTTTGTTCATTTAGCATATCCTTTAGAGTTTGATTTGATCTTTCTATGACTGCTTGGCCTGTAGGATTGTGTGGTACAACTGTGATGTGCTTCATATTGTAATAAGCAAACAGCTGTTTCATTTTACCAGAGACATATCCTGGAGCATTGTCAGTCTGAATTTGTATAGGTATACCCCTGATGGCCATAACTTCTAGCAAATGTGTGATTACAGAATCAGCCTTTTCAAAACTCAAAGCAGTCACCCATTAGAATCCTGAATAGATATCAATGGTGTGGTGTACATATTTTAATTTTCCAAATTCTACAAAATGAAACACATTCATCTGCCAGATTTCATTCCTTTGAGTACCCTTTGTGTTACTTCCTTCAGGTAGTGGAGCTTAGTTGTATAAAGTACAAGTAGGATATTTCCTTATAATTTCCTTGGCTTGTCAAGTGATGGAAAAATTCTATTTCAAACCCTTGCTATTGACATGATGCTTTTTATGAAATTCTGAGGTCTCCAGCACATTTCATATCAATAGTTGATCAATTTCATCATTACTTTGTGCTATAGGGCCTGGCAGACCCGTATGGGATTGAATGTATGTTATGTATAAGGGATGATTCCTACACCTTATTATTTCTTGTAACTGAATAAATAATCAAGTTAATTGTGACTCATAAGGAATAAATTCAGCAATTTCAATGTGTAAAACAACTCTTTCTGCATACTGAGAGTCAGTAACTATGTTAAGAGGTTCCATAAAATCCATTAATACCATCAGAATAGCATACAATTCTGACTTTTGGACAGAACCATAAGGGCTTTGAGCCACTTAAATTTTCTGATTTATCACCTGCCTTTCCTGATTTATTTGCATCAGTATAAAATGGAGAAGCTCCAGAAATTGGTGCTCCCCATACAATGTGAGGAGGGATCCAGTTAGTTCTCTTTATAAATTGAATTATCTTGCTTTTGGGATATTTGTTGTTAACCTGTCCCAAAAAGTTACAAGTTACCAAGGTTTTATTTCTGCCCATAACTTGTCAATTTCATCATTAATGAAAGGTACTACAATTTCTGTATATTCCCACTAATTAATGAAGTCTCAATTTTCCTTTTAGAATCAACTCAGAGACCTTTTCCACATAAGTTTTTAATTTTTTACTGTTTATGTGGTAAAAAAGATCCATTCTAAGCTAATATCTTCTATCTACATTAATATTCCTGTAGGAAAATGTGTAGAGGGTAAAATAACCATAATGCAATCAAGCTCTGGATCCAAACAATCCACATGTGCATCCTGTAGTTTCTTTTCCACCAAAGCCAATTCTCTCTCAACTTCAGCTGATAATTCTCTTTGAATACTTAAGTCCTTGTCACCATTTAAGGTTTTGAAAAAATTAATCAGTTCTTGATTTTCTACTCCAATAGTGGGTCATAAATGGGCAATTTTCTCCTAACAATCTTTGAAAGTCATTAAGAGTCCACAATTGTTCTCTCCTAATTTACACCTTTTGGGGTCTAACTTTTTGTAGACCTATTTTATATCCTAAATAATTAATAGAACATCCTCTTTGTATTTTTCAGGAGCAATTTGTAAGCCCCAACAAGGAAAATTTTTCTTTACTTCTTCAAACGTTCTTTCCAAAGTATCTACATTTGAATCAGCTAGTAAGTTGCTGTCCATGTAATGGTAAATTATAGATTGAGGAAATTGCCTGCATATCATTTCCAATGAATGACTTAGAAAATATTGGCATAGAGTGGGCTATTTAACATTTCCTGTGGAGGGACCTTCCACTGATCTCTCTTAACAGGCTGAGAATTATTATATGTAGGCACCATGAAGGTAAATGTTTCTCTGTCTTTTTCTTGTAAAGGTATAGTGAGGAAATAATCTTTTAAATCAATAACTATAAGAGGCCATCCTTTAGGTAACAGGGAAGGCAAAGGAATTCCAGACTATAGAAAGTCCATTGGCTGAATCATCTTATTAACAGCTCTTAAATCTGTTACCAGTCTCCATTTTCCAGATTTCATTTTAATAACAAATGCAGGAGAATTTCAAAAGCTGGTTGGTTCTTCAATATGCTGAGCATTTAGCTGCTCCTGTACCAGCTGTTCTAAGGCCTGTATTAAAGGCCTTTGCTCAACCCACACAGGTTTTTTTTCCTTTTTTCTTTTTATTTATTTTTTTTAAGTTTTTTCATTTTACATACCAATCCCAGTTCCCCCTGTTAGTATATTGCGCTGTTACCCTGCCAGAAAGCGTCACGAAACACGACAGAATCCGCTGATAGAGTTTATTGGGGAGAGAGAAGGGGGAGTGAGGGACCGCGCGGGTGAAGACACGTGAGGAGAGAGAGAGAGAGAGAGAGGGCCCGCCGAGAGAGAGGAGTGGAAAGGAAGAGAAGAGGAAGAGAAGAGAGATTAGGACAGTCATGGCGGCTTTTTATAAGGCGGGGGCGTGTCCAGGTAGACATAGGTGACGTAGCCATGCTGCGCGCTTGCGTGGCTACATGACATCACAGATCCCGGTCACGCCAGACGCCTTAACCCGGAAATGGCTATTTTGACCTGGAGTCCGCCAGGCGGATGTGTCCGGGTGGTTGGTCGCCTTGGTTACCAGACGCCTTGAACCGGAAATGCCTATCCTGACCTGGGGCTATCTGGGCGGAGTCGGCCGGGCATGTACAGACATGCCTGACCTTGGGGGTGTTGTGAACCCTTCACCCCCTCCATCTCCTTCTCCAACCCTCCACTTTTCCTCATCCCCCCCCATCCATTCCTCAGAGAGGGTAAGACCTCCCTTGGGGAGTCAACAGAGTTTGACATACTAAGTTGAGGCAGGACCAAGGCCCTCCCCACTGTGTCAAGACTGAACAAGGTATCTCACCCTAGGAAATGTATTCCAAAAAGCCATTTCATGCACCCAGGATAGGTCCTGGTCCCACTGCCAGGGGCTCCCCAAACAGATCTAGCCACATAACTCATAATTGTTACCCACAATCAGAGGGCCTAGTTCAGTCCCATGCATGTTTCCCAGTTGACAGGTCAGAGTCCATGAGCTCCCACCAGCTTGGGTCGGCTGTCTCTGTGGTTTTCCCCATCATGATCTTGATCTCACTTGCTCCTGTGGTCCCTTCTCCTCTTCAACTAAAGTCTAGGAATTCATCCTAGTGCTTGGTTGTGGATCACTGCATCTGCTTCCATCATTTACTGGATGTAGGTTCTATGATGACAATTAGGGTAGTCACTAATCTGATTAAAGGAGAAGGTAAGTTCAGGCACCCTCTTCATTATTGCTAGAAGTCTCATCTAGTATTATCCTGTGGATTCCTAGGGATTTCCCTAGCATCAGGTTTCTCCCTAATGCCCTAATGGTTTCCTCTACTAACGGGGACTATTGGGATTCAGCCCCTCAATAGCCTTCCCCCAGGTTCTGTGGAAGAATCTACAACAATCTGATAATCTAACCTTAGATGATATGAAATGAATCTACATATGTGAAATTCTTAGTCCATTCACTTTATTCTTCTGAGTCAGTTCTCTCTCTACACAGCTTCCATTCTGCTCTCATGCCTAGCTCCTTTCTTGCTGGATTTCTCTCTGCATTTATCTGCTGTGCCCTCTAAATGCTGTCTTAGTTCTTTCATCTTAGTTCTACCTCATCTTGGTCTTTCTCATCTCATTCTTACCCACCTAGTTCTTTCTCATCTGACTCTTCCTCATCTTCCATCTCATCCCTCTAGTTCTCCATCTAGTTTTACAGTAAATGTTGTCCTAAAGTCTCTGAGGATTACAGTTATATACCCATGCAATAGCAATGCTCTGGCTAAAGTAAAATCACCAGGCTTGAATTCCCTAAGGGTCAAAAGGAGGGGCAATAAATCCACACAAAAGAGCAGTAATTGTCAGCCATCATCTGCAACCCAAAAGGAAAGTGACTAGTGGGTAAATGAATCATCTAAGGGCTAAATTGGTTAATATTTAAGCAAAGGAGGTTTATGTGCTCAAACTATATTCTTAGAATTGTTTAGCTGAAATGTTAAGAACCTATAGAACCTATAAGTCACTGGGTCATGGGTGAAAATTAAACTGCCTTCTTTTTTCAATGGCTCCTTATCTGTTCAAGCTATCTACCATTTTCTGAGATGGCAGGAGAAGTGTACTCGGTCACTAGACAACTTGGCTAGGCAACTTCCATCACAGCCAGATGTACCTGGTAATTTAAAAAAAAAATCTAAAACTAGAGATAAGATTTGGAAAAGGAGAAAGTTAAGCTTACTTAGCACATCCGCCAGAACTTCTCAAATAGATAGTCTGGATGCTTAAGTCTGTTCTTAGAGAATCTGTGAGGTATCTCAGATAAGATACTTTCCTCTGTCTGAAGATGTAACTGGCCGGATGCTGCTAATGACAATAATTACAGAAAGGCCTGAAATTAGGGATTTTGACTATGTCTGTTGTAGCACAGTTGGAGAAAGTTATACAAATACTTTAATTGTAGAGGGGAAATTGTGCCCAATGATTGATGGAAAAGCTACAATAGCGCATGAGAAATTCATAGCAGAAAACAGCTAGTAATCAAAAGTCAATTATCACCAGGACACTTTGAGCCTTGGCCTCATCCTCTGGAAGAGTTCTGAATTCTTCCAGGTATAGCTTTGTCATAATCAGCTGACTTCCTACTTCACATATATTTTGCAGCACTCTACAAAGATATCTCTTTCAATGCTCTGATTCTCTGTCCCTCCCTCCACTCAGCCACCACAGTCCCTTCTGTTCCCATCCCCCATACCTTCCCTTCTACCCCCTTCTGAGTTTACTTAGGAGATCTTAAATATTTTTGCTTCCTGGGGAGCTCCAAGTGTGTCCCTCTTAGGGTAATCCTTGAAACCTAGTTTCTCTGGAGCTGTGGCTTGTGGTCTGGTTATCCTTTGTTTTACATCTAATATCCACTTATGACTGAGAACATAGTGTGCTTGTCTTTCTGGGTCTGGGCTACCTCACTCAGAATGTTTTTTTTTTTCTAAATCTATCCATTTGCCTACAAATTTCATGACGTCATTGTTTTTTACATCTGAGTAATACTCCATTGTGTAAATGGACCACATTTTCTTTATCCATTCTTCAGTTGAGGAGCATCTAGGTTGTTTCCAGGTTCTGGCTATTACAAATAATGCTGCTATAAACATAGTTGAGCATGTGTCCTTGTGGTATGATTGAGCATTCCTTGTGTATATGAACAAGAGTGGCATCACTGGGTCTTGAGGTAGATTGATTCCCAATTTTCTGAGAAACCACCATACTGATTTCCAAAGTGGCTGTAAAAGTTTGCACTCCCACCAGCAGTGGAGAAGAGTTCCCCTTACTTCACATCCTCTCCAACATAGGTTGTCCTCAGTGTTTTTAATCTTAGCCATTCTGACAGGTACAAGATGGTATCTCAGAGTCATTTTGATTTGTATTTCCCTGATGGCTAAGGATGTTGAACAATTCCTTAAACATCTTTCAGCCATTTCAGATTCTTCTGTTGAGAATTCTTTATAGCTCTGTACCCCATTTTTTTATTTTCTTATTTTTTATTATTATTAAGAGATTTTCTATTCATTTTATATATCAACCACAGATTCCCCTCTCCTTCCTCCTGCCCTCCAGCCTTCCCTCCAACTCACCCCCCATCCCCACCTCCTCCAAGGCAAGGTCTCCCATGGGGAGTCAGCAGAGCCTGGTACATTCAGTTGAGGCAGGTCCAAGCCCCTCCTCCCTGCACCAAGGCTGCACAAGGTGTCTCACCATAGGCACTAGACTCCAAAAAGCCCACTCATGCACCAGGGATGGATGCTGATCCCACTGCCCAGGAACCCCCTAAACAGTTCAAGCTAAACAACTGTCTCATCTATCCAGAGGGCCTAGTCCAGTACCATGGGGGCTCCTCAGCTATTGGTCCACAGTTCATGGGCTTCTACTAGTTTGGCTGGTCATTTCTATACATTTTCCCATCATGATCTCAATGTCCCTTGCTCATAGACTCCTCTGTACCCCATTTTTAAATTGGATTGTTTGGTGTTTTGATGTCTAGTTTCTTGAGTTCTTTATATATTTTAGAGATCGGCCCTCTGTCAGGTGGGGTTGGTGAAGAACTTTTCCCATTCTGTAGGCTGTCGTTTTGTCTTATTTACTGTGTCCTTTGCCTTACAGAAGCTTCCCAGTTTCAGGAGGTCCCAATTATTTATTGTTGCTCTCAGTGTCTGTGCTACTGGTATTATATTTAGGAAGTGGTCTCCTGTGCCAATGCATTCAAGGCTACTTCCTGTTTTCTCTTCTATCAAGTTCAGTGCAAAGTGTTGAGGTCTTTGATCCACTTGGACTTGGGTTTTGTGCATGGTGATAGATGTGGATCTATTTGCAATCTTCTACATGCTGACATTCAGTTATGCCAGCACCATTTGTTGAAGATACTTTCTTTTTTCCATTGTACAGTTTTGGCTTCTTTATCAAAAATCAGGTGTCCATAGGTGTGTGGGTTAAAGTCAGAATCTTCAATTCGATTCCATTGGTCCACATGTCAGTTTTTATGCCCATACCAAGTGTTTTAATTACTATAGCACTGTAGTAGAGTTTGATATCAGAGATGGTGACACCTCCAGAGGTTGCTTTGTTGTTCATGATTGTTTTAGCCATCCTGGGTTTTTTGTTTTTCCCTATGAAGTTGAGTATTGTTCTTATGAGGTCTGTGAAGAATTGTGTTGGGACATTGATGGAAATTGCATTCAATCTGTAGATTGCTTTTAGTAAGGTTGACATTTTTATTATATTGATCTTGCCTCTCCAAGAGCATGGGAGATCTTTCCATTTTCTGATATCTTCTTCCATTTCTCTCTTCAAAGACTTAAAGTTCTTGTCATACAGGTCTTTCACTTGTTTGACTAGTTATCTGTGGTGATGTATTGTGTCCTCCAAAATATTGTACACCCTAATAAAGTTTATCTGAAGATCAAAGAAAAAAGTCAGCCACTATATTAAACAGAAGTCAGGCGATGGTAGCACATGCCTTTAATCCTGTCACTCAGGAGGCAAGGATCTGTCTGGAGCTCTGTGAGTTCAAGGCCACACTGGGAACAGAGCCAGTTGTGGTAGCACATGCCTCAAATTCCAATACTAGTTAATCATAAAGGTCTGGAGGTCTGTACAGACAGACAGGAAGTGACAGAGCTGGGCAGGAAGAAGAAGTGATGTAGCTGGGCAGAGAGAGGAAATGAGATGGCAGAACAGAAAGGCACATAGGCATGGTTGTACAGAAAGTAGGTCTCTTTGGAGATTGAGGCATTGGTAAGGTGAGGTTGGCTGTGGCTTTTCCTATTCCTCTGATCTTGAAGGTTTTAACCCCAATATCTGGCTCCAGGTTTTTTTTTATAATTTATTTTATTTTATTTTACAACATAATTCAACTTTACATATCAGTCATAGATTCCCCCGTTCTCCCTCCTCCCGCCCCATCCCCCCACCCCACCCCCGGCCCACCCCCCATTTCCATCTCCTCCAAGGCAAAGACTCCCCTGAGGATTGAGATCGACCCGGTGGACTCAGCCCAGGCAGGCCTAGCCCCCTCCTCCCAGGCTGAGCCAAGGGTCTCTACCAAGCCCCAGGTTTCAAACAGCCAACTCATGCACTGTGGCTTTTCCTATTCCTCTGATCTTGAAGGTTTTAACCCCAATATCTGGCTCCAGGTTTTTTATTTATAAGACTGTTTAGCAATTTGTCCTATAATTATCTCAAGGTATTTTATATTATTTATGAGTATTGTAAAGGGTGATGTTTCTCTGATTTCTTTCTTGGCTTATTTATCTTTTGTATATAGGAGGGTTACTGTTTTTTTGTTTTTTGGGTTTTTTAAGTCATTATTGTATCCCACTACATTACTGAAGGTGTTTATCAGCTATAGGAGTTCCCCAGTAGAATTCTTGGGGTAATTTATGTATACTAACATATCATCTGCAAATAGCAAAAGTTTGACTTCTTCCTTTCCAATTTGTATCCACTTGATCTCCTTTTGTTGCCTTATTGCTCTAGCTAGAACTTTGAGTACTTTGTTGAATAGATATGGAAAGAGTGGGCAACCTTATCTTGTTCATGATTTTAGTGGAATCACCTTGAGTTTCTCTCCATTTCATTTGGTGTTGGTTGTAAATTGCCTTTATTATGTTTAGGTATGTTCCTTGTATCCCTAATCTCTCCAAGACCTTTATCATGAAGGGGTGTTGGATTTTGCAGAAGCATCTTTTTTCAGGATCTAATGAGATGATCATGTGGTTTTTTTCTTTCAGTTTGTTTATATGGTGGGTTATATTGACAGATTGTTGTATGTTGACCTACTCCTGCACTCTCTGGGATGAAGCCAACTTGATCATAGTGGATGATTTTTTTATGTATTCTTGTATTTTACTGAGTATTTTTGCATCAATGTTCATGGGGGAGACAGGTCTGTAATTCTCTTTCTTTGCAGCATCTTTGTGTGGTTTGGTTTTCAAGGTAACTGTAGCCTCATAAAAAGAGCTTGACAATGTTCCTTCTGTTTCTATTGTTTGGAACAATTTGAGGAGTATTGGTATTAGCAGTTCTTTGAAATTCTGGTAGAACTCTGCACTGAAAAAAAGCCCTGGGCTTTTTGGGGGGGGCGGGGGGAGACTTTTAATGACTGCTTCAACTTCCATAGGGGTTATAGGTCTATTTAAATTGTTTATCTGCTCTTGATTTAATTTTGGTATGTGGTACTTATCCAGAAAATTATCCGTTTCATTTTCCAATTCTGTGGAGTACAGGTTTTTGAAGTATGACCAGATGGTTCTCTGGATTTCCTCAGTGTCTGTTGTTATGTCCCCCATTTCATTTCTGATTTTGTTAATTTGGATATTGTCTCTTTGCCTTTTGGTTAGTTTGGACAGGGGTTTGTCTATCTTGTTGATTTTCTCAAGGAACCAACTCTTTGTTTCATTGACTTTTTTTGTATTGCTCTCTTTGTTTCTATTTTAATGATTTCAGCCATCAATTTGATTATTACCTGTTATCTACTCCTCCTGACTGAGTTTGCTTCTTTTTGTTCTAGTGCCTTCAGGTGTACTGTTAAGTAGCTAGTGTGAAGAAAGTTCATAGCACTAAGTGCCCACATAAAGAATTTGGAGAAATTTCAAATTAGATTTTAAATCTTGATACATGACCCAGTGTTCTGAAACTATTAGAGGAAAAATGAAAGAAAACAACAAGAGGTAGACACAAAAAATACTTTCTGAATAGGACTCCAGTCCCACAAGAATCAATGTCAAAAGTTGACAAACATGACCTCAAATAATTAAAAAGTTTCTTTATAGCAAAGGAAAGTGAATCAAGTGAAGAAAAAGCCCCCAGAATGGGACAAAATCTTTGCTAGCTATAACAACTGATAGAGGATATATAAGAATATATAAAGTTAAAAGAACTCTAAGAGTTAGAGAAAATAAACAACCCAACCAGTGAAAGGGCTACTGAAATAAACAGACAGATATCAAATACAAAACAGAAAAGGTCAATGGGCACCTGGGTGGTGGTGGCACACACCTTTAATCCCAGCACTCAGGAGACAGAGGCAGGTGGATCTTTTTGAGTTCAAGTTCAGCCTACTCTACAGAGTGAGTTCTGGGACAGCCAGTACTACACAAAGAAACCTCATCTTTAAAAAAAAAAACTCAATGAGCATATTTAACAATAATAACTGAAGAAGATGAGGTCATGAATCTGAGAGGGAGCTGGGGAGGGATATAGGAGGTTTTGGAGGGGAGAGGGAGGGGGAAAAGGACATAAATAAAGCACTCATGTAGGAAATTCTGGCAGAGAGGTGGGGAGGATCTGAGAGGAGTTGAGGGAAAGGAAAACATGATCAAAATATATTGTATGAAAAACATTTTAACTAAAAAGTCTGTATATTGTATACTTTATAACATGTATATGTATATTTAGATAAACTAGACATCACATAAGTGTAAATCAAAACTACAGTGAAATTCCATCTTGCCCCAGTTAGAATGACATCAATTTCCCCCTAACCTTCCTTACTTTGAGACCATTCCAGCTGTTCTTCCTAACACCCCTGCCATGACCTCCAACTCTCAAGTTGATAGCTTCTTTTTCTTTGATGGTATATGTGTGTGTGTATTTTTGTGCACAGATACATAGATGTGTGTCCTCAGTACTCATATATATGGGGATATATATTGCTGAGAGGCCATTCCAAGACAGAAAACTACAGACAATTAATGATGGCTTAGAGAAAGAGAATTAGCTTTTTCCCAGGTATGAGCACCCCATTATGGGTTGTACAATGCAGAATGGTGAGCTCTGAAACCATATGCACAAAAAACAAACAATATTTTTAAATAAATAAAAATTAACTAAGAAAAAGAAATACCTACTTTGTGACACAGCTGTAAAATTCTTTGGCATTGATCCAAAGGGCTCCACATGAACATAGATGGTAAAGTACTTCCTGCAGAAGATTGAGGACCTGAGTGTGATCCGCAGCACCCAGGTAAGGACCAAGGCACAGGGGCATGTCTTTGTAGCTGCATCAATAGGAATGTGAAGACACCAGGAGTTCTGATTCTCTCAGGCCAGTCAGTATAGCCTAACTGATGATGCCCAAGTCCCATGGGAGAGCCTGCCTCAAAAGGGAACAGAAGAAGCTCAGAAAGGACCTAAGGCTGAAAATAAGGAAGAGCACTGTGAGTGCTGATTAAGAGACCTGATGTGGCTGTTGTAAATATGAACTCACAGCAGCTGTGGTGACCTTCACAAAATCACAGCAGTTCAACATTCCATTATGGGGGTCGATCATGAATCCCCACCTCTAATGATAAGCTACTGACAGTTGAGGGCTTCTGATGTAGAGACAGAGACAATAGTCTTTAAGGTTGTGGCCCCTAGTAAGTTGACCACTTTCCAATAGATGACCCCACACCCAGGAGTTTATGGATTGCACAAATAGGACCTTATGGATTTTTTTAAGGGAACATGAACATGAAAAGGAGTGAGGGAAAGATCTGGGAGGAATTAGGGGGGAGAGTGAGGAATGATTATGATCAAAACACATTAGATGAATTTTTCTAAGTATTAATGAAAAATTCTAAGGGGCATGAGAGATGGCTCAGTAGTTAAGAGCACTTATTGCTCTTATAGAGGACCCAGGTTCAGTTCCCAGCACCTACATGGTGGTTTACAACTGTCTGTAACTCCAGTTCCAGGGGATCTGGCACTCTCTTCTGACCTCTACCAGCACCAGACATGCACGTAGTACACATACATTCATTCAGACAAACATTCAAATACATAAAATAAAAAAGCATAAGAAAATATTTTTGAGGAGCTCCATAATGACTCATCGGAGCACTTGCTGCCCTTCCAGAGTATCAAGATTCAGTTCCCAGAACCCCAGGTAGAGGATTACAACAGTCAAAAGTTTGTTTTTCATTCATTGTTTTTGTTTTGGAAAAAAGAAGGAGAGAGAGGACATGAAGTTGGTTGGTTAGTGACATGAAGAGGATCTTGGAGGAGTTGGCAGAGAACAAAAAAAAAACATAAAATGTATTGGGTGAAAAAAAGAATTTTTTTTAAGATATATTTATTATGTATACCATGTTCTGCCTTTAGGCTAGAAGAGGGCACCAGATCTCATTACAGATGGTTGTGAGCCACCATGTGGTTGCTGGGAATTGAACTCAGGACCTCTGGAAGAACAGCCAGTGCTCTTAACATCTCAGCCATCTCTCCAGCCCTGAAAATAAGAATTTTTAAAAACCTAGCAGGGAATGAGAGAGACACTATTAAAGCCCCAGTCATCCATTTGGGGCAATAGGCAGTTGATGGCCACTAAGAGAGGAGAGTCATTTTCCTGTAGGAGGGTAGCTACTGGCAGAATGCCCATGCCCCACTGAATGGTCTCACAACTGTGAACACATGGACAGCACTGAGTGGATGAAACGAGGTTTTTTTTTTTGTTTTGTTTTGTTTTTTTTTTTGTTTTTTTTGTTTTTCGAGACAGGGTTTCTCTGTGTAGCTTTGTGCCTTTCCTGGAACTCACTTGGTAGCCCAGGCTGGCCTTGAACTCACAGAGATCCGCCTGGCTCTGCCTCCCAAGTGCTGGGATTAAAGGCGTGCGCCACAACTGCCCGGCACGAGTTAATTTTTTTTAAAAGCACATTAAGTTAGGAGAGAGATGTGTCTGGAAGTTGTTATAGGAAGCTGGAGAAAGTTGGAATGGGTAGGGAACATGATCAAGATACATTGTGTGCAATTTTAAAACTCATAAATAAAATGTTATTTTAAAATTCAATAAACATTAAAAACAGGCTTATAAGGAGAGATACCAAGACTGGTATCTGACCCCCACATGCCCAAGCACAATGTGCACATGAGCATGCAGACCTGTAGGCAGAGTTTTCCTGTGCCTACAGCTGATCTCAAACAACCAATCAGAAACTTAATTGTAAATGATTGGCCAATAGCTCAGGCTTGTTACTAACTAACTCTTACATTTAAATTAACCCATAATCTTATCTATGCTTTGCCACGTGGCTTGGTTCCTTTTCTCAGTATGGCATGGCCATCTTGCTTCTCTCTGCATCTCCTCACAACTCTAGACTCCATCTTTCTTCCTCCCAGAATTGTCAGTTTGGCTCTCCCACATAACCTTATCTTGTTCAGCTACTGGAGCTTGTTTATTAAACCAAACACAGCAGCATATATTCACACAGTGTAAAGGAAAATCCATACAACCCAAAACTAATTCCACTGATGCTGGTCATGAATAGTCTCGTGCTTATTGTGAAGTCAGAAAGTTAGTTTTCACAGCAACCCAGGGTATCACTCATTATTTAGACTTATTTTATGTATTGGAGTTTTGCCTGCACCACATGTGTGCTATGCTGGCAGAGGCCAGAAGAGGGAACCAGATCCCCTGTAGCTGGAATTACACATGGCTGGGAGCCACTATGTGGGCACCAGGTATTGAACCATGGTTCAAAGAGAGAGCAACAAGTGCTCTGAACCTGTGAGCCATGGGTCCAGTCCCCTGGAATTGTATCTTAATATACTGATTAGAGGACTCTTTGTGGCTCTTCCTCCCAGCCTTCTCCTGCACACAAGCCACGCTCAGCACACTCTTGCTGTCTTCTTTCAATGGTTGATCTACTTTGTCACTATTCTTTGGTTTTATACATCTGGGGAAAATCCAAGATTAGAGGGAATTAATGTAATTTTAACAACAGTCACAAAAGCTATGTAATAGAATCAAACTGGATCTACATCAACTGATAAATGGATAAGGAAAACATACCTTTACACATTGTAAATCAGCTGTAAAAAAAATAAATTAAAAAACATCAGGTAAACGGATGAACAGGGACAACTCTCTTTTGAAGAATTTCTAAAAATGTTAACATCACTGTGAACACAGTGGAGTTGCTGATGAAGCACTCTCGGTGGGTCTGGTGAGGGAAAGACAGATGAGGAGGAGAAGCAGGTTCACATGACCTGAGTGCAGCTTCAAGTGCTGACGTTGCAGCAGATCAAGGGGAAGGAGGACTGTACGGAACTGGGGTGCACCGGGCTCAAGACACCTTCCCCTAGTCCCCCAGTGTCCTGCAATACCTGCCTCATGCAGCAAGGCATTTCTGTGATCCCGGAAACTCAGCAAAAATCTGCATGAATAGTGATAGGGGTTGGGGTCCTTCTGGGAATAAGAACTGCCCTTGCCATAAAAGCAAAGGACTGTCCTTGATGGAGTGTGGCTACTTGGAGAAGACCCCTGTATAGAGGGTGTAAAGCTGGTGTGTAAATGATGACACACGGGAAAGTAGTAATAGGGACTGTGTGATCCCCATTCCACCACATCTGCCAGAGTGGGCCATTTCCAACATGCTTTGAGAATGTTCCTATAATAAATGTCTTTGTTTTGTTCAAAAAATATTTTGAGAGATATCAAATTGAACATTTAATCATGCAGCTGGACATGCTGGTACACACATTTAATCTTAGCATTTTGGAGGCAGTTCTCTGTGAGTTTGAAGTCAGCCTGGTGTACATAGTGAGTTCCAGGACATCCAGAACTCTGTACAGAGACCATGCTAAAAAAGAAAAAGAAAAAAAAAAGACCATCAATTATGCACCTGAAGCATGTAAGCTATTTTTTTTTCCTTTTTTGGTTTTTGAGACAGGGTTTCTCCATGTAGTTTTGGTGCCTGTCCTGGATTTCGTTCTGTAGACTAGGCTAGACTCGAACTCATAGAAATCTGCCTAGCTCTGCCTGCCGAGTTCTGGGATTAAAGGGACTCACTACAACCAACCACCATCCTTTTTTGCTCTTTTCTGTATGCAGGTCTTGATGACACTGCTCCTCTGGATCTTGGAACGTTTGCCCCTTTCCTCCCAGTATTTTCGGGTCTTGGAGAGGATGTAATGGGTGTCATATTTAGGTATCCAGACATAATACCCACTTATCCTCAGCACTTTGAATGCTTAAGAATCTCTGTATTAACCATCCACCTCTAATAGGAAGTTTCTCTGATCCAGGCACAATCAGGACTTATCTGTGCATATAATCATTAATATTTGGAAGATGATTAACTAGGGTCTGTTGTGCAAAACTAAGCAATCTTAGAATAAAACTTTATTCTTCAGCAAAACATGTGATACAACCATGACTAATCCCCACATTATGTGGTCAAAATAAATCTCCAAGTGTGGTGTCATGTTCTCTAAGGAACCTTAATATACACCATAAGAGCAGAAGCCCAATGTCTCCAATGAAACAGTGTGAGTGTTCTCTGTGGCCCTGCTCAGTGCTCAGCTTGTTCTAACAGCTGTAATAATTCCCACCACTGTCTTAAAACTTTTAATGACTGCTGTAAGCCCCTGGAGCCACATGAGTGGCCAAGCCACTCCCCCCGAGGACCTCTAACTGTCAGGTTCCAATCACAGAACACTCTAACTGCCCTAACTGCTGGACCCTGTCCCCACCCTGCATAGCAAAAAGCCCAATCTCTGGTCATGAAATTCCACCAATCTCCACTCGGAAAGCTCCACCCTGAAAAATTCCACCCCCTTCCCAAGAAGCTCTATATAAGCCCTCTATTCTGTTTAGTATGCTGCGGTTTCTTGCTCCAGCACAGGCAGCCATACTCCTGCTTTTTTTTTCCCTCCCAATCAATCTCTTGTGTGAGGTTTGTTGTGCAGTGTGACTTTGTGGTATTTTTGGCTACCAGCTGCCAGGATATCTTTCCTCGTGAGCTGCAATGCTTACAATTTGGTGCTGTGACTCAGATAGGCTCTCTTAGTGCCTGCATTTCTCGTCAAGGTCTAAGCTGCACTGGGACCCTAAGCCTCATCTCCAGTCCACCCACAACAGACTCAACTTCTGCCTCACTGATTGCTCTGCACCCCATCCACCAGCATCATTTAGGTAAGTTTTCTCTTTGGTCAGTGTAATCATTTCCCTGAGTCTGAGGAAGTGACCGTTGAGTGCCCGGCACCCCTCTAGTACTCTTGGAAGCTGAGGTACCCCCAGCCACGGTCTTTAAGGCTACGGCTGGCCCTCTTCACCTCACCACACTCCCACATCGTTGGAGCTGCAATCAGACAGTTTTCTTAGGCCCAATTGGCTTACAGCATCCCTTCCTGTCTTTTCTCCCTGTCTTCCCCAGAAAAAGAAGCCACAAAAGCCTCCTTTATCCAGCCCTTTGCTCTGGATGAGACCCTCCCTCCTAGGTCGTGGATTTCTCTTGCCTTCTTGCTTCTACAGAAGCCCTGGTACCAGGCACCCAAGTTTCCCCACTGGTTTAGCCAGGCTAAACTTGCTACACTTGACCACCCTTGAGTTGGGTGACGACCCTCTGAATGACTTGGTCCTCCTTCTGTCCTCCCTGAGTTCAGGGGATGCCCGAGACTACAGGCTGCAGTGACCTTTTCCCTCACCTCTCTCATCCATGGGACTCAGCACTCCATACCCTCCCATTCCCCCTTCAGATGCCTCTTAGAAAACCTCCAGCCTCCACCTGACACCCAACCTAAGGAGAAATCAAATTTGGTTCCAACACCCCTTAGATAATCAATCCAAAGGGCCACCTAACAGTACCTTAGATCCTAATGTTTTGGGGGACCTTTACAAATACTGAGTGGTCCGGGAAATGGAAAGACATTTCCTCATTCCCTAATTCTCTGCTCCAAGCCCTGTTTGTTTTTGTCTAGTCTCCTCACCCCCACACACTGTGTGAATGTCCTGGTTTTTAAGTTACCATAGATGGATGTGTAAGTTTGTTGCAAAGTGGGAGCTAGGAGGAGACCTAGCAGGAGGGGGAGAAAGCACAGGAGTAGGCCAGCCGCAGCAGGCACACACCCTGCACACACTCTTCACTGGCCCGTGCATCTCTCAGCTCCTTCCTCTAGTGTCCTCTGTCTGTGTCCAGGTTCAAAAATTCCTACCTTAAGCCTTCTCTGCTAGCTTACTGGATTCAGTTTTACAGGGACTAAGGTGTCTTTTAGGTATGAGTGGCACTGGACATTCTTTTATACTGTCCCACTTCAATTAAAAGCTGGCTCTGGAGTTAGGGTATGAATCCCCCTCCTCTAACCCAGGCATGCTTGTTTAAAAGGTTTCCTCCAAAATCTCTATCTCATATCAGGTGAGCCACCTGCTATGTGACAGAAAGGAGAGCAAAACAAGATAAAAGGACAGACTACTCCCAATGGAGACTATTGTACTCATCCCATACGCTTTTGGTTTTATTCTCTACATCTTTTGATAAGGTTTAAATCTTGTCTCAAAGATCTGTAAGCATATTGGGTAAGGTTACAATCTGAACAACCTGTAACACTGGGGTTAGTAGTTAAAATTTATACTTAGGTCATCTTAAAGGAACCATGTGGTATGATGCCATTTTAGGATAAACCAACTAAGGAGGAAACAACTCCTAGCTAGAAGCCCAAACCAATTTCCTCCACTATTTTCTATCACACTAGTAAACCTTCCCCTTATCAGCCTCAATCAGTAGTCCCTTCTCTTTCTATAGTTTCCCTTTCTCCCTCCTCAGCAACAAGCTGCCCACCAGTCAGGACTGAGTATGTAGCATTAGAGCAGAGTACTCCACTATCACGTGAGACCTTGTTCTATGAAAACCAACTGTATATCCAATATATTGCCCATTATTACAACCTCACCTTTCATCATGTTTATAAGATTCTCTCCAACAATCTTCTCCCAGAGGAGCATAGGGTGAGTCTGGGACCATACTAGGGCCCATGCAGATGAAATCCACCAAACTGAATACACCTACCCAATTAGGGCTAGGACAGACCCCATGAAGACCCTGAATGGGATTACAATACCCCAGGAGGCCTCCTAGCTAGGAATTAATTTATAACTTGCCTGGAGGTCAGTATTCACAAGGCTGCCCTTAAGGTGGTAAATTATGAAAAAGTCCAAGGGGTCATCCAAGAAAAGCATGAAAACCCTCCTCAATTCTTAGACCAACTTTCAAGCCCTCTTGCAATATACCATTCTGCATCCAGATACCACAGGTGGGGAGGAATTCCTTGTGAACTTCTTCTTCTCCCAGAATTTCCCTAATATTAGTGCCAAACTCAAATGTCTAGGGAGAGGATCCCTGACTCCACAGGCAGAAGTCTTAACTGTGGCCTTCAAGGTGTACCTCGCGAGAGAATAAAAAGTCCTAAAACAAAAATAGCTGATAATGGCTGAGGCCTCTCAACCAGCCAAAGCAAAAGCCCAGGTCTCCTAAGCCCAAGAACCTTGGTGTCCTTATTTTTAAATGTGGCCAGAAGGGTCACTGGGTCTGGGCCTGGGCCTGACCAAATCCTTGTAAACCAGCCAAACCATGTCCAAGGCGCCATTAAGAAGGGCACTGGAGTGTTGATTTGCCCTATGTCCCTTGCAGGATGGGGACCTCAAGCCCAGATCGCCCTTCTTTTGGTCTGGCTGTGAACAACTGAGGGGGCCTGGGCTCCCTTGGCCTAACTACCATATCTCCGACAGGGAGCCTCGGTAGTTTTCACAGTATCAGGGTGATCCATCCCCTTCCTTCTGGACACTGGGTCACTTCTTTGGTCCTGATGGAGTTCTGGGAACCCACTTCTCCTTCTCATTCCTCTGTTGTTGGAGTAAGGAGACAGCATTACCAGCCTCACCAAAGCCCAGCACTTAGCTGCATCTTTAGGGGTATTCCCCTCACCCATTCCTTCTTTATGGTGCCGACCTGTGTCATCCTCTTGATGGGAAAGGACCCTCTAGCTAAAGTGGGAGCCTCTCCTTCTTTAGCTCCCCCCATCCACTTGACCCCAGGCTCACTAGCCATCTCCCTCCTCCTTCTCCCCCAAACCACACGATCTGACACACCTCTTCCCACCAACTTCTCAGGTTGATCCCTAGGTATGGGACACCTCAAACCCCTCTATAGCCAAACATCACACCCCTTATCATTCAACTACAAAACACCAACAAATATATAATCTGGGCTCAATATCCACTTTCTCTCCAAAGTCTCAGGAGGCTTTAGCCTCCCATCTCTGACCTCTAAGAAAGAATCTTCTGCTCCCCACTTCTCCCTTTAATACCCCCATACTCTCAGTTATAAAAACCAAAGGAACCTACCGCTTGGTTCAGGATCTCCAACTTATTGACTCAGAGGTAGTTTCCCTTCAGCCCCTAGTGCCCATGTCTTAACATTTCAAAATGACTCAAGTTGCTGATTTGACTCTTAAGATGTGTACAGACCATTTGTTTCTGCTGGTTTATGCTACCCATCATGTTTGGTTCCAAATTCTTCAGCTGCTTCTTCCTCCACCTGCTCTAACCATCCATCTCTCTTCAATTTCTTGGTAAATGTCCTCTCACTGGCTCCTCTAGCCTGCTGCACCTTACAGGGCCACACCATGTGGGCAACTATTGGAACCATCCCTGTTTTCTGGCCTCCTTCCCCTAGGAGTGGCCTCCTAAGCCCCCACAGCTTCCTTAAGCCCATCTGTCCTCTGCAGCCTTGTCTCTCCTGTCTCTCAGTTCCCACTTGGAGCTTATAGAAATCCCTCCAGTGGAGTTCACTTGGCGACCCTTCCTCTCTTCCTCCACAGACTCCAATTTTATTAAAGCCTCTCTCAGGCCTTCGTACAATTCAAAGGGTCCTAATTGGCATCCTTAAGTTTCAATAATGACTTCTGCCACTGCACAAACAATATATCCAAAATTCTCTTACATCTAAACTTGCTTTCTTCTCTATTTCTTACCTACACCTATCTGCTTAGCTCTTACATATGGATGTTTATCGTTCAAGTAACTCTCACCTCGAATCAACAGCCCATCCTAATCGGGTCAGGAAATTATACCAGGCTGTCAAAGACTGATTCAGTCCCCTATAACTCCCTTATCCATCTCTCCTTCAGTGTACCTTATCACCTGTGCATGTTTTCTCTATTCTTGGATAATTCCTCTCCTGAAATCATAAAAATCATAAAAACAGGGTTTGTGATAGAATTTAAAAAACAATGCTTGTTTCATAAGGTATTAAAGCTGCACCTTCATGTATTCATACAGGAACATACAAGAGTTACAAAGGTCTAAGAATGTGAAATCTTAGGAAGCACTGAGGATAACTTAAGTTCTGAGGGTCTAAGAAAGTGTTGTCTGAGAATGTGAAAGCTTAAGTAAGTTTCAAGATACAAGATTTGTTATGTAAATGAAAGTTCTGAAGGAATAAGAAAGTGTTTTAAAGTGTCATGTAAACGAAAGTTCTGGAGGTATAAGAAAGTGATTTAAGGCATGTACATGAAAGTTCTGAAGGTAAAAGAAAGTGATTTAGAGTGATGGAAATGTTTCAGATTTCTTTCCCCTCTATGCTATTGTTAAATCTATACTTAACGGTTCAACAAGAGCACTTACACAGTGGGGTCTGGAGACTGCTCACCACCCGGGTACCAAAAGGAGATACTTATCCCTGTGACACCTAAATCAACTTTTAAAACACCTGTCCCCTATTCCTTCTTTCTCTATGATCAAACTAGAGATCACCATCCACATTGGCCAGATGTAGACTGTCCTTAGCACTCCTATAAAAGATAAGATCCAACAACTTCAGACAGACCTTCAAAAACCTAAGAAACAGCTTGATGCCTCTGGCCAGTAGATCATTGATAGTCTGATAGGAAACTGGATGCTACCCTTCTCAAACCCTCTTTCCTTCTTTTCTTTTTTTTAAGTTTGTGATTATATTTACGTACAGAAAACTTAGCAGTGTACATTAACCCAATGTAGTGGTGAGTTCTTTGGCCTTTGCCTTTTCCAGCTTGGCAATCCGAGCCACAGATTTAAGACCCAGGACATTGCCTCCCCAGTGGCGGCGGATCTCATCATATCTGTCATTGTAATTGGTCCTAAAAGCTTCCACCAGCTGAGCCAGAGCACCCTTGTCTTCCAAGTTAACCTGTGTGAAGGCAACAGTGGTGCATGTCTTCCTGTGGACCATCCGCCCCAGCCTGGCCTTCCCCTTGGTGATGCAGTAGGGGACCCCCATCTTTCGACACAGGACAGGCAGGAATACCACCAGCTCAATGGCGTCTGCATCATGGGCAATCACCACCAGCTGAGCCTTCTTGTTCTCCACCAAGGTGGTGACTGTATTGACCCCCTCCCAGAAGGACAGGTGGTCTTTTAGTTGGGACGTCCCCTTTGCCAGCAGCTTTCTTCTCAGCACGGGCCAACAGCCTTTGCTTCTTCTCCTGCTTTGTCTCTGGCCTATACTTGTGGGCAAGCTTAAGCAGCTGGGTAGCTGTTTGCCGGTCCAGGGCCTGTGTGAACTGGTTAATGGCAGGAGGTACTTTGAGCTGCTTATAGTGGATGGCTCTTTGCCGCTGCAGCCTAACGTAGCAGGGCCATTTGACGAAGCGTGTGAGATCTCTTTTGGGCTGGATGTCCTGCCCAATGCTGAAGTTCTTAGGCCTTTTCTCAAACAAAGGATTCACCACCTTTTTGACCTCGTGTTTCTTCACGACAGCGGGGGCCGGGGCCACCTTCTTCCCCTTAGCCTTCTTTCCCTTGGGCATCTTGCTTGGCTGGAGGAGAGAGCTCCTTCTTTTCTTAATCCCACTTGTACCCTGCCTTGGAAATGTCTTCTCTAGATTTCTTCAACAACAGCTCCAAGAGGTTTCTAACCAGACTTTTAACCAGTTACTATTACAGGATTACCAGCCTCTAGCTAGAGCCAGAGACCTGTAGCACCCAGTTACATCCTGATGATGAAGATCAGGATTGCCCAAAGAACCTCCATGCCCTGATTTAGCAGGAAGTGGTCTAATGATAACATAGCCCCCCTTCCTGTGACCATGGACCTCCCCTGAGGACTTCTAACCGCCAGGTTCCACCCACAGAATTCTCTAACTGCCCTGACTGATGGACCCTGCCCCCACCATGCAGAGCAAAAAGCCCAATCTCTGGACATGAAATCCCACCAATCTCCACCCCAGAAAGCTCCACCCTCTTCCCAAGAAGCTCTATATAAGCCCTCTATCCTGTTCAGTTTGCTGCAGTTTCTTACTCAAACAGAGGCAGCCATGCTCCTGGTTTTTTCCCTTCCAATCAATCCCTTGTGTGAGGTTTGTTGTGCAGTGTGACTTTGTGGTATTCCTTGGATTCCAGCTGCCAGGATACCTTTCCATCTGAGCTGCAATGCTTATAACTTCCTCAGTCCTCAAGTTACTTTCTGGAATAGTTCATCTTGGGAAATTGCACATCTTCAGATACAGACTTGACACTCTCAGCCTCCTCAAGATAGCTGAGATTCACATTTCATCAGGGAGAATATTGTTTTCCTCTTGGGTGCACTAAATGATGCACAGTAAACAGGGTCATTGACATCATGGGTTCGTGTCCACTGGGAGGAAGAGTCCTGTTACCCTGTCCTTGATTCAGTCATGGCTCCTGCTTGGCAGCCTTTCCAAGACACTTCATGTCTGTGAGATTCACACTGCCCTGAGTAAGGCTCCCAGTACTCAGCTCTCACTGCAACAAACAGCTATGATGACCCCACTGCTCCTCATCCCCAATCTATCCTTTCTTAGACAAAGGATTTTGGTTTTCAGATTTCTTTTTCTCATGGCTTTCTTTCAAGTTAACTAAATTGTATCTTTTTGGTTTTTCTTGACAATACTTGTCTTTTATCCATATTATTTTCACTATTTTCTTCCATTTGATTGTTTGTTTGTTTGTTTGTTTATCTATTTGCATCTCTTCTAGACGATGTTTCAGTTTCCTAGCAGCGTCGGCACTTATTCCCTTCTATAATCTAAGTCTTCTTGCAATAGAAGTTCCAGCTCAGAGGAATTTGCCCTTTCACTCAAACTTCCAAAAATCATTGCAAAGGTAATTATACTATAATCTTGTAATAAATATTTGCAGTTTTGCAGTTACTATCCCCAACATGTTTGTTTGTTTGTTTGTTTTAGAGACAGGGTTCCTCTGTGTAACACCTCTGGCTGTCCTGGAAATTTGTAGATCAGGCTAGCCTCAAACTCACAGAAATCTTACAGCTTCTGCCTCCCCAGTACTGGGATTAAAAGTGTACCCCACCACACCCATCTTAGCCCCTACATTCTAATCCTGATGCTATCTCTACATAGGACTGACTCTAAAGTCATGTCTCATCTCAGTTGTTTCCTATTAGCTGCTTTCATCTTTCAAATCAATTCCCTACTTAAGAGTCCATTTTTACTTCCCTTTTAAAGTCATTGCACCTTCAAACCTCTCGTCTGTTATCCACACATATTCCTGTAACAGACACTCTGTAACTCATTTTCATCATGGACTTTTTCATTATGTGGTTACTAATATGTGACTTTTGTTTTCAATGTATTGGGAAATGCTTGTGTAATTTCTCTAGAATTCATAATTGCTACCAAAAAAATGAAACTTTTCTGCAAAATGAGCTATGGCTTTCAGTGTTGCTGTTTTTCACCTGCTTCCTGTGTGTCTAATAGAGAAAGATGTGTATTTGTGCTGATTGTGCTGTCAGGTTAAGGATATAAATGGTCTCAAGGTTGGGCGTGATAGAGCATGCCTTTAACCACAGCACTTGGGAGGTAGAAGCAGGCCAGTTTGAGGCCAGTCTGATCTATGTAGTCTAGACAGCCAGGGCTACTTAGGGAGACCCAGTCAAAAAAGAATATATAAATGGTCTCACTCAGACCTCTTAAATGCTATTACTCTTACATCTGTTAGACTTGTCCAATACTGTAAGACTACTCAAAACACCTCCTTGTATTATTCATTATCTTCTTCCTCTTTGTAATTTTGTAAGTTTGATATGTAGTGTTACATGTCATAATATTTCTGTACACAGATATAAATGTTCTGTAGTTAAAGACATGGGAATGCAAGAAACACTGAGTGGGAGGAGCAGTCTTCCCCAAAGAAGAGCACACCAATTGATTGTCCAATACCAAAAGTCAGCCCTGAAGACACAAATGCAAGTAACATTATACAGACTGAGCAGGTTGTATTTATGCACTTAGGAATTCCATACATATACTAAGAATGTACATAACAACAATTAAAGAAAAGAGACCATGAATTTGAAAGAGAGAAAGAGATGGGATGTTTCCGGATTTGGAGGGAGGAAAGAGAAGGTGAATTGACCTAATTATCTTATATTCTAAAAAATAAAACAATATGTATTTAACTTTAAAAATAAGATAAATGATACAACTTGAATGTAAAAAAAGACATGAGATTGCTTATGTAAGTAATTCTGTTCCCTTAACAGTTTCCTTGTGTGACATTGTTTATTTAAGGTGATATATTTCTGTTGGTTAAGTTGAAAAACATTTTACTAGTATTTTTATTCCTTATTTGAAATTTTCATACATTTATACAATATATTTGGATCATTTGCACCCACCAAAGCCTCCCACCAACTCCCCTTGTGAACCCTATCATCTCCCTCCCAAGTTTATTCCATTTATTTGTTTGTTTGTTTGTTTGTTTATTCAAGACAGGGTTTCTCTGTGTAGCCCTAGTAGTCCTAAAACTCATTCTGTAGACCAGGCTATGCTCAAACACAGAGATCTCCCTGCCTCAGCCTCCCGAGTACTGAGATTAAAGGCTTTGCTACCGCTGTTTGGCCTTTCCCTTTATTTTATGTGTCTGGATATTTTGCTTGCATGTATATCTGTGCACTGTGTGTAGTGCCTCAGAGGCCAAATCCCCTTGTACTGGAGCTACCGATGGCTGTTAGCAGCCATGTGGGTACTGCAACCTGAACCCATCAGTGCTCTGAACCACTGAGCCATCATCTCCCCAGGCCCTTTGTCATTCCTTTGCCACCTAAACTGCCTGCACTTTCATTAGCATTAAATCTCATGCAGCATATGCAATGTAGTAAAGAGTAAATGTTTAATGTTCCTTTGGGCAGTGCAGTTCTGTGCTCATCAGCATTTACACAATATAACTGTGCCCATCAATTACCGCTGACATGTTTCTGTTTTTGTTAAACTATGGATAGACTAAGAGGTAGCTGGAATGTGATGTTTGCGTAATGATACATGATGTATTTGAAATATGATTTAAAAAAATCATACATTCAGTTAATTTAATCCAATATGGTTTTTGTTGTTATTGCTGTTAATTTATTAAACATTTATGAGGTCACATTGACAAATACATACCATATTTATATATTTAATTATGACATTTACATACATTCATAAATGTGACTCTCATTATATTCTCCCATAGTTCACTTCTGTATCACTCTCCAACCTCCATTCCTCATACTTGGCTAAGAGTATCCCCATTGGGTTTGTAAATTTTCTACCAGATTCCACATGTGAGGACACATATGGTGTTCATCTCTGTGAGACTGCCGTATTTCACATAACACGATGATCTGCAGTTCTGTTCATTTCCCTGAAAACAATAGAAATAGTGACAAAAAAGATATTTCTCTGCAAATGTGCTCAACACTGGGCCATGTATAGTAGCTCTGTCCCTTTGTGTTCTGCAGCTCTACACAGGGCCTGAGTCCCTAAAATGCTGCAGAAAATTGCATGTGACCAAGGGCTGGACTCAGAGACAAAAGTCCATGTGAAAATCTACTTTTGTGGACAATTTTTTTTTAATTTATAGGTGTACAGGCTTTTTGCCTGCACATATGTTGTGCAGTTTGTGCATATCTGGTGCCCACAGAAGCCAGAAGAAGGTACCAGAGTCTCTGGAACTGGAATTACAAACAGTTGTGAGGCCCCAAGTGAGTGCTAGGAATCCCACCTGTGTCCTCTGGAGAAGCAGCTAATGCTCTTAACTGCTGAGCCAACTCTACATCCCCTTTGTTGAGAATTTAAAAATAACGACATTGGAAGAGTTTCACATGCAATTGAATCTCTAAAGGTGTTTAAATATTCACGTTACTGTCTGTGTTTTACACAATCTTCTGGGGAAAGATCAGAACTTTCAAATGGGATTTTTTTAAATACACAGTTTGATCTACTGAATAAAACTCTATAACATGCAAATTTGCCTTTCAGGTTATTAACAGATCCTGCCACTTAATATAACAGCATTCAGAAGACTTTTGCATTGAGCCCACCTGCTTCTACACCTTCTGTCCTCTGAGGTTCTCAAGATTCCCTGGAATGTAGTTCCCAGATGTACCACACCTGGACCTGAAAAACAACAGAGTTTAACATTTCTCCAACCTTCTCTCCTTCTGAAGTGCCAATTGGTGTATTTTCCCATAAACATCAGTGTGTAATTAGTTCTATAACTCAATCCACTTAGTTGTCACTGAAGGCCTGACAAGCCTAATAATATCCTAAGCATCACTGAGATGATTTTTCGAAGAAACACCATCTTGGGGGGTTTCTACATATCCCAGCTCTGTGTGGGTGTCATAGGAAACTCGTTGCTCTTCATGATGTATGTGTACAGCTTCTTAGTCAAATCTCGCTTTAGCAGACCTATCGATCCCATTTTCATGCACCTAATGATAGTCAATGTGTTGACGATCATATTTGCTATGATATCACATATCATGTCATCCTTTGGAGTACCCAGGTTTCTAGATGATGTTGGTTGTAAGGCAGTTTTATACATATTCAGAGTCACCCGGGGTCTGTCCATCTGCACCACATCTATTCTAAGTGCATTCCAAGCCATTACCATCATGCCCAGTAATTCTAAGTGGGTGCAGCTTAAACCTAAACTCTCAACATGGACTTTTCGCGCCTTCCTGTTATCCTGGCTCATCAACCTGTTCATATATGCGCACGTCATTGAATCTGTGACAGTAAAAATCAATTACACCGATCTTGATTATGGATATTCTCATGCTTACTGTAAAATGAGACCACCTGAGTATCCCAATCCAGGATTATTTTTGAGTGTTATCATAATAGGAGACATCGTCTTTCTGACCCTCATGATGTGGACCAGCCTCTACATGGTGACTGTCCTTTACAGACACCGCAAGAGAGCCCAGCATCTCCACAGCTCAAGCCTCAACTGCCAGCCATCTCCTGAACGCAGAGCCACTCACAGCATCTTGTTGCTGGTGACCCTTTTTGTGTTCGTTTATTTGTTGAACAACTTCATCACCCTTTGTGGGTTTTTTGCACAAACAAAACTTCCAAGATTGGAGGTAATTAATATAATCTTGACAACATGCTACCCAACCATCTGCCCTTTTTTACTAATGAAGAATAATAAACTTATTTTGCAATTCACTTCTTTCTTTTCTGTAGTGAGAATGACCTGTTTTCAAAGTGCACTCCATGGCTGATCTGAAACCCACACTTTTGCATCATTAGAACACTGTCTTAATGATTTCCATGGGATAAAGAATTTGAATGTGGACCTTGAATACCTGATAGAAGATTAGTTATAATTTAGACATTCTGTACACTATTAAAATTCAGATAGTTAACATTTTTCTTAAATACAACTCTGTGTATATTATTTTAATAAATTCAACATTTACTACCCACTCAAATTTGAAACTTTGGGCAAAATAACTATATGTTAAGTATTCTGAACAATATTCTACTTCTTGACTTTTCTCTATTAAAATATTTCTGCCAGGCGGTGGTGATGCACACCTTTTTCCCAGCACTTGGGAGGCAGAGGCATATGGATCTCTGTGAGTTCAAGGCCAGCCTGGGCTACAGAGTGAGTTCCAGGAAAGACTCCAAAGCTACACAGAGAAACCCTGTATCAAAAAACAGATATATATGTTCGCATATATATTTATATGTCTATATATAGAGAGACATATATATATAGAGACATATATATATGCAAAGATTTAAAATAACATTCGGAGCTTGTATTGTGTTTTTGTGTTTTTTGAGGCATGTTCTGTCCTCAGGAATGTCTTTTACCATTGAACAAATAAATTTCCCTGTCTTAACTATTACCTACCTCAAATACTACTGTGGGCAGGACTCTTTTGTGAAATAACTGATAGTTACCCAATGAATGTCCTCGTACCATAGCTGTCTTTGAGTCACCCATATTTTCTTTACATTTTTAGTATGTTTTTAAGTACTTTTTATTTTTGAAATTATGGTATAATTATAGAATTTCCCCCTTGCTTTTCCTCCCGACAAACCCTCCTGTATATATGCCTCTCCTTGGTCTCTATCAAATTCATGGAGTCTTTTGTTTTATTAATTGTTGTTATATACATGAGTGTTTGTGTGTGTGTATCCCTAAATACTTAAGTACTACCTGCTCAGTCTGTATAATGATACTTGTATATGTGTTTCCAGGGCTGACCATTCAGTATTGAATAACCAGTTGGTGTGCTCTTTCCTGGGGATGACTCTCTCTCACTCCTGACATTCCTTAGTTCTCTGAAGTTCTTTGTGTAGGGCTGAGATCTCCTAAGTGCAGTCCTCGGCCTGCATCAAGGAAATTTCTCTTAGCAACAATGGAGACTATTACAGAAAACTGCAACCAATCCAAATGCAGAGTAGTAAAACCCAATCCCAGTGCATGTAGTTACAGGACAACTTCTGCACCTAAGGCTCAGGGAACGTTGATGAAGGGGGGACAAAAAGATTATAAGAGCCAGAGGATGAGGGAATCTGCTGTGGGATGGTGTCACCTGGTAGCATCAGAAGTTACACCCATAGACTATCACAAGCCTGACTGTTTAATATTTTTTAATTGAAATAGAATTACATCACTTTCTCATATCCTTTTCCTCTCTCCAGCCCCTCCCAACTACCTTCCCTCAAACCCCTCCCTCTCATATCCCCCACACACACTCTCAAGTTGATAGCCACTTTTCCTCTTATTATTATTGTTACATACACATATGTGTGTGTATATATGTACATGCAGCAATAAATATAGATACAATCTGCTAGGTCTGTTTCTGTTGTTTGTACACTATTTCAGTGTTGACCATTCTGTATTGGACAATGAATAAGGGGGTTCATCACTGGGGGAGACTAATTCTCCTCCCAGAAGTCATTAGTTGCCTCTAATTCTTTATCCAGGAGTGGGACCCCATGAAATTTCCCCCTTCCGTGTTTATATGCCCATTGATGTTGCAATTGTTCCAGTCTTGATTATATAGCCATTTCTAGGATAGACTCTTTCAGAGCAGACTTACTGATATCCTGGCTGTTAGAATCTTTTCCACCCCCTCTTCTGAAATTTTCCCTAAATCATAGATGCAGGGGCTGGGATGTAGGTGTAACCATTGGAGCTGGGCTCTCCCAATCTGTTGATTTCTACATTGTGACCACTTGTGGTTTTCTGTGATGGTCTCCTATTCATCTGAGGATTTGGAGCTAAGAAATGAAGATAAAAGAAAATATTTATTTGCCTTTCTTGGTCTGGTCACCCATACTTTTGTAATGAATCCAAATAAAACATCTTTTTTCAAATAAAACATCTTCAACAATCTGTCCTTGGCCAGAATCCTTTGATCTGTTATAGCCTCCTCTATGTGGAGTGAATAGATACGTCTTTACACAACCCAAGTTAAGGTCATTTGCAACAGCTGACAACTAAACAGAACATTATATATTTAAACATGAATTGGGATGGAGTGTCTTCCAAGAAATTCCTAGTGCTGTATTTACATCATTTCACCTCTACCTCTGGCCTTGCCACTTCTCCCATCACCCCTACACTTTCTCAAAGTCATGACCTCTTCTTCTATAATTATTGTTATATGCATACATTTACATAAACACTCATATTACACATTACATTTCTATGTAACCAGCTGAGTCCAGTTAGTGTTGCTTGTATGTATATGTTTTAGGGCTGATTATGTGGGATTGGATAAACTATCAGGGGCTTTATCCCTAGAAAGGGCTGATTCTTCTTCTCTCAGCAGCCATTATCTGT
>CABHPQ010000095.1:0-21514 GCA_902168405.1 Peromyscus aztecus
AGCAGCCTGGGAGCCAGAGCTAACTTCAATACACATTGCCCAGTAAGTCAGCACTCAAAAGAATGAGTGGGTTTTCAGTAACATTAGTATTTCTCAGCTCTCTCCCATCACCCTATATAATACGTATACACATATACATATGTTATATGTATATATATAATACTAAAGTAAGTATATTATTAACATATTTGGACTAAGAAAATAAAAGTGTCTCTACCCAACTTTATGATGAGTATGACATAAAAGGAAACCAAAATAGCAACAAAAGACACCAGGAAATTGGGACTTCTTAGATAAACTCGTGGTGGAATTTTGGGCTTGCTTTCACTAGAATTAGAAAAATAATCAGCAAGCTTTCCTGAACTGGATTTCAAAAAGGACAAGGGAAAGAGGATGGGGCATAGGGGGAGGGGGCTTAAACAACAAGAGAGAGAAATAAAATAAAGTCAAAAATATCAGTGATGTGCAAGCCTAACCAGGTTAGAACACAAGAGAGCAAGGACCCGGCTCATCCCGGCACATGCAGGACAGCATTGTGCTGGGTGCGGCTTCCCACTCAGCCACTCCGTTACTCTAATCCCGCCCCTACTATCATCCTCTCTCAGACACAGACTCCAAAACTCCTTCACTGAGAATCTCCTGCCTTCCCATAAAAACACAAAAGCAGCTTTTTATACTATGATTACATTTTTCTAGACACTTTTTATTTCAGAAACTTTGTTTTTTGCAACGCGTGTGTCTATTTCCAAACACACCAATATTTAAATAGAATTATAAGTTCTGTAACCAGCAAAATTTGAACAAAGATAATTGTTTCAAAATCTTTATTATAAAGCTTCCATTGACATAATAGAAAGAAAAAGATCTAGATTACAGAGTACATACTCAACATGCTCAAAGCCCTGGGTTCAATTCCCAGCAAAATACTGCTTCCTTATGCAGTTTTCACACATGCGTGTCTTGGACCATATTCACCCACCATTACTCTCTCATCTTCTCCTCTTTTCTCCACCAAACCCTGTTCTCCTTCCTCTCCCAATGCGGCCTTGCTTCTAGGTTCTTGTTATATGTTAAAATCTGGATGCCACATACACTGGAAAACACATACTATTTGTCTTTCTGGATCTGGTTTATTTTTCTTAACGGAAGGATCTCCAGATCCATCCATTTCCTCCTTCTTTACAAATAAATAAAACTCAGTATTACGTAGTATTATATATAACATGCATTGCATGTTCTTTATCCACTAACCCAAACATGCTACTGTGGATGGTACCACAGCAAACATCAGCATGCAGGTCTTTCCGTGCTAGCCTGGATTGCTAGGCCTGGTGTAGCAGATCACAGGGTCATATGGTAGCTCTGTTTCTCATTGGTATTTATTTATTTATTTATTTATTTATTTATTTATTTATTTATTTATTTTTGAGGAACTTCCACATTGATTTCTGTGGCTGCCTAATTTACAATCCCACCAGCAGTATATAAGGGTTCTTATGCATGTGTGAATGCTGTGCCGGTTGCTTGGACCTCTGCCCTGCCCCAGAGCTATGGTTCCGTAACTCACTGCTCAGTGCTTCTGGATCAGAGTATACACACACACACACACACACACACACACACACACACACACACACACACTGTCTATATGAACTAGCAACCCTCAGCATCCCTTAATTCATCATTGCGTTGTTCTTATCCATAGTGAGCCCTCCTGTTAATCAGTTCCTTTGTGAGGTATCAGTCCAATCATACGCAAAAGCCCAGAAGACAAGAACTTTACCATTTCTGCTTATTACCAGATGCCCAGTACTTAAAACACATTACTTCCATAGGCTTGGGTGCCTTTGTTGGGAAATGAAGGATGTCCCATTCAACATTGTGCACTAGGGTTTCTCTGCAGTGTTTACCAAGAACGGCAATCAGACATTTAGACAGTTCATGCCTAGTCTCCCTAGCGCTTTGGGGTGGATGAAGATTGAAGAATTGAGAGGAAAAGTATATACTGCTGAAAGCAATGGACAGCCTTAGCAGCTGGAGTAGAGGAGGCCACTTCCAAAGAGCTAGAGACCAAAAGGACTGCACCTGGAGCTGACCTTTCTGTCCTGTCCTTGATGAATGACCTTCAGAAACTGTCCTGACATGTCCGAGCCATTTCATTCTGACCAACCTGTAAAGCCAGGTCCCCCACTGAGAACACAACACGGGCTGGCTCCCATTTGAGTCACCAAGCAACAGGCAAAAGACAGCACACAAACACTGAAGGGCCCACAACGGCAACTAGAAGATCCAAAGGGAGACTTAGAGGATGAGAAATCAGAACTCTAAATCAAGGCCTTTTACCTTCACCCAAATCTACAGCACCCGGCGCTGGCAGGGAGAACACTAGTCTGACTTTAGGCTGAACTTCTACGTGCATCCCTTCACTCTGACAAGGAATATCTGAAGACCAAAGGAAATTGGCGAAACTAAAATTCAGAGAGGTATGTGGTAGAGGCTGTTTCTAAACCCCCTTAAACCCCAGCGCCAACAAAGTTCTGTCATTGGGAAAGTTAGCACACAGATGAGCATGTACATGTGTGCACATACACACAAGCTCATAGCCAATGTGTGACTGGGACCCTTGGCTGACAACCCGCGACGTGTTGTGAATGTATCCACGATCCTTCCTTCTATTCCAGAGGGAATTCAGATCTAACCAAGTCTATTAGACGTCACATCTTCCAAAAGAAAAATTTATGTGAACCACATTCTTGCTAATCTTCCCCTATCCTGGTCCTGTGTTATCTCTCCTCTTCCTCAGCCCACACCACCTCCTCACCCCCGACCCCCCGTGTCCAGCCCACACCACCTCCTCACCCCCGACCCCTGTGCCCAGCCCACACCACCTCCCCACCCCCTACCGCTGAGCCTAGTCCACACCACCTCCTGTGTGCCTAGTTCACACCACCTCCCCTGTGCTCAGCCCACACCAACCCCTACCCCCTGCCCAGCCCACACCACCTCCTCCCACACAGCCTTTTCCTAAAGGGAGTAAATTATGGCACCTAATTCAGGTTCTGTTCCTACAAATTCAACATCAAAGAGTTCATTTCCAGGTGAAGCTTTTGACATCAAATAAAAATAATGTAGCCCTCAATTAGGTTAAATTGGAATAAACCTTGCCTTGTATAAAGGTCATGTGAATTTAATTGATTCTGAGCAAATCGACAGAAGTAGAAATAGGTTGGATGTGAATACAGGACTGTCCCTATTTCAGTTGTCAAGTTCATTACCTGTCCCCGCTGTGACAGAACAGATAAGAAAGCAGTCATGCTGTATTCAAATGAGGACTACGGGCGCTAGAACATTCTCCTCTTTGCCAACGTTACACATGTGCAATTGATTGCTTTACCTTTGTCTAATCATACAATACATAAGTAAGTTACTGTATTGTTTATTTATTTACTTGGTTTTTGATCTCCTAATGTGGAATTCTTGGCTCTGGAAGTGGAAGGAAATAATGTGTGTACAAAGTGAGCATCGTTCCGTGCTGGTTTGAGATTTTTATGTGCCTTGTGAAACCAGTCTTGGAGATTTGAGGAATTTTAAGAGGACTCTTTCTCATACTTTCTATTACAACTTTATATTGGTTATACTCAGTTAGGAACTTAATCTGTGCCCTGCATTTTATTAGCAAATTGTGTGGATTACTATCCCAAAATTTGGATGGGCTTCTCTTTGGTCAGTTGTTATTTTGGTGGTTGTTGCTTTTTGTTTTAGCTTACATATTTTAGTGATAATATTATAAAGGTCTCCAATGAAGATGTAGTATTTCTTGCTTTCTCTTGAGCCTATATTCTCTTGAGTGAATTATTTACTTGACTTATAGACTGCTTTCTCCTAAAGCAGCTAGATTTATATTTTAGTCAGTTTTCTATTTTCACATATTATGTTAGAAATATATTCTGCCTTGATTAAAATGACACTACAAGGTAGCTATACATTTTCTGGAGGACAATATTTTTTCTTTGTTGCTTAGAATAATATAAACAACTTAATAAGCATGATAAAAACATTTTATAAAAAATTTTATATAAAACATTTTATATAAAAATTACGTAGTGTTCATTATTTGATTCTCATATAATTACTATATTTTATTTTATTTTTCAGGTTTCCACCAACTATGTAGCTTTATTCTATCTTTTTTATTATTTATTCTGTGACCCTCCAATTATAACTACACATGAATTATTTTCCTGTGTATTCCACAATCTTACCAATAAGCAGAACAGAGTGAAAACATGTGTCACTTTGTCTCTTAAACACAAATTAGACACAACAACAAAGTCACTCCTGGACTTAAGGAGAGAGCACAACCTGGAGGTGGTGAGTCCCGCAGCCTGTGGGTTCCTGCTGTTGCTGCTGCAGGACCACTTAAGGTCTGGCAGGTCTAGCCTGGATGTGGTGAGCACTCTGCAGCCAGCAATAACCTGTTACTGGGTGTTGTAGCTACAGCGGATGGTGTTAGATCTCGAACACTTCCTAAGTCGCCGTTATACCAAAGAGAACAAGGCATGAGGCAGCCTCTGCTCCGAACCTCAGCTAAAGGAATGAGCACTCTTCAGGAGAAAAGTAGGTTTTTCCCTGTGTCCCATGAGACCAGGATTAAGACACATTAGGAAGAAGCTGTAGGAAAGGATTGTAAAGGTGAGTCATCACTGGCTGAGAAGTTTATCCAGAAGAATTCAAGATTCCTTACAAAAGGAACAATTAAGAACAATTAAAAAAAAAAAAAACTAGCGCCCTCTGGATACTTAATCTGTGATAGTGAGTCATTTCACATGCATTTTCACGTTTAATCACGGTCTCAACAGGAGATAAGTACATTATTATAAGAGCTCCATTTCTTCAAGTGTGTATCAGATCCTCCTGCAGATGGCATTACAGGCAATTGTGAGCAGCCACGTGGGGGTGCTGGGACTCGAACTTGGGTCCTTATACAAACTACTCTTTTTAAAATACAGGTTTTTTCATCTAATATATTCTGATTATAGTTTCCACCCCAAAATCCTCTGAGATTCTCCTCACTTCCCCACCTACCCAAATCCATACCTTTTCTTTTTCTTTTATTAGAATACAAACAGGCATCTAAAAAAAGTAATAATAAACTACAGTAAAAGCAAAGAAACCAGAGTGGGACAAGAAGAGGAGGAAGAGAAGAAAAAAGAAAAATCACCAGAAACACATATAAATGCACACACACACACACACACATTCACACACACAGGAATTCCATAAAAACACAAAACCAGAAACCATAATATACACAAAAAGGACCAATAGGAAGAAGAAAAAAAAAAACAGACACAAAAACCCTGACAAAGCAGTGTAAACAAAGAACCTCCAACAATGCCGTGGAGTTCACTGGGCTCGTTTTGTGTTGGCATCTGCTGCTGAGCATGGGGCCTTCCCTCAAGAGTGCTTTGACACCCGGTGAGGCTGCATTGGGGAAAACTAATTTTTAATTACTTTAAAAATCTTTTCAAAAACAAAAAAAAAATCAGTCTAAGACTAGGGAAGAAAAACAACCTTAATTTTTTATTATATAAATTGGAAATTATCCAAAAGGAAAATCCTTGGATTGGAGTTTATTGTTCTTGACAAAGTATAGAGGACAATCTTTAAAGTTACCTCCATCTTACTGTCAGAAAATGTAAACTAGGAAACACACCAAGGGGAAGAAATATATGGCAATTTTGTGCAGTCACTGTGCAGCCTTGGGTTGGTGAACTTGTTCTCTTTGATGAGCTAAAGTACATGTCAGACTTTTCTAGAACCATGTTCCCTTTGACATATTTTAAAGGGCAGGCTATTTGCATTTTATGAATGTAATAGGTTATTTTCTTTCTTTTGACTTCTAGAAGGCCTCTTGCCTTTTAAGACAAGGATGGTTACCTGAATTACCAAGTTGTCATCTCTGGGAAATAAAGATACCCAGAGAGGAGCACACTCACCTGACTTAGACTGTCAAGTCAGAAGTTTGGAATATCTTAATTAAATTTATTATTATCTTATTAAATTTATTATTATTATGAAAGGTTCTGCTGTAATTTTGTGTGGTTGGTTTTAATCTGCCAGCATGCGGTCTTCTTTGCTCAACTCTCCAGTGGATGTTGTATAAATAGAATGTACCTAGTGTGTACATTTGTGCAGTGTGTCACTGACTATCTCACAATGCAGTCACTAAAGGTGAGAAACCTAGAGTCTAGAAGAATTCTAGAAAATGGACCAGTGGGCCAACATCCACCCTGCAAAAAAAGTGTGTGGTGAATGACAAATGTGGTAACAGTTGATGAGTGCTTGGATGCTGCTCACCTAAAGGTCACGCCCACCCAGCATGCTTTGGGATGGCTCGAGGGAGGAGCTCACATGGGCAGGGTCTTAAAGCATGGGGAAAACATTAAAGACAGAGAAATGATAGGTGGAGGAGGACACTAAAGGGAGGAAATGGTGAGAACAAGCAAGGAACAAAATAGCAGAGACAGGTGTTCAATGGAAAGTATCAGAATCATGCAATGCTCGAGACAGGGATCTCGGCAGCCTTGACCTTTCCGACTGTTATAGGTGCTCCTCGTCTACATTTACCTGTGCACCTTAAATCTTCTAAATCTTATCTTTATTTTGAACATGATGCCCCTGTAGTTGGAAAAGCCCAACTGTGATCAATGTAAATGAAACTTAACTGGAAGTTGATTTTAGGATTCCACTTTGAGCTGAGATATAAGAAAACATTATCACCTTATTTTTCCTATTCTGAGAGTCAAAATTTGAGCATATAAATCTTCCTAAGCTTTAGCTAGTTTAGTTATGCTTGTAAATTATTTGTATTCACAAGGGAATAAAGCTCACATATCCTCAAGTGTCACAAACCAAGGCCTTCATTTTAAATAGCCTTATATTTCAGGACAATGCCACACAAGAATCAACAGCACAGACTCCTGACAGTGTCCTTTAGGTTTGCCCCAGAGATGGTACTGTTGTCTTCAAATCTGTGAGTCCTAATAATTATTGAGCCCTGTCCCCTTTTCCATTGTCCTAATACTAAATATGTTCTTAGACATAAAGAATGGAAAAAATATTCTGTGTCCATAAGTTGAGAGAAATCACATTGTTAAAATGTCCGTACTACTCTAAGATATCTACAATTAAATACACCTCATCCTAATAACAATTTTCATACAATTGAAGGAACAATGAATATTTAAGAATTATAGAAAAACATACGTGCTAGGAGAACACTTAAATGGACTTATCATGCTGCATGTATGTGTGTATAAAACAATAACAACTTTTAAAAGGTCGTGAGTTTGAGATGGAGTGGGGGCATACGAGGGATTAGAGTGAGAGAAATCGAAGGATGAACATGATGCAAATATAGTACTGTGCATGAAATTTTCAAAAAACTAATATATGTGCATTCAGAGAATAAAAACAAATAGCCAAAACTATCTAAACCATAGCAAAAAGCACAAAGAGAAAGCAACAGACTAGCTGCTTCAAATATGTTACAAAACGGCAGTGATCAAAACAGCATGGTTTTGGGATAGAGAGTTGGCTCAGCCCTTAAGCGCTATGTTCACACCCAAGAAATAGAAATATGGTTTTGTCATAAAAACAGATGCACAAACCAATAGAACAGACTAGAGAGCTTGCCAATAAAGCTGGGCATTTATAATCAACTCCTATGTGTGAAAGGTGCTAAGAACATGCACTTGATGAAAGATAGATTTTTTTTTAATAAGTGGCTCCATAAAAATTGAACATCTCAACACAGAATAATGAAATTAAATGAAGAAAGCATAAAGCATATATATGCCTGGGTACACTGGCAGGAGCAACAAGATACCAAAAGCGTGAGAAACAAAAGAAACAACGGAGAAATGGTTACACCAAACAACAAGCTTCTAAACAGCAGAGAAGACAAGCCACAGGATTAAGAGACACCTACAGAACAAAAGAAAACTCCGCAAATGCTACAACTTCACAAAGGGCTAATGTATGGAATGGATAAATGAAATGACTTGATAGCAAAACAAAAATCCAGTTAAAACAGGCAATAAGCCAGTAGACATTTCTCTAAGAAAGACATGCTATGACCAACAAGTACATAAACATGTAATACTTAGTATCAATTCTACCTAACTGCGAGCCCCCAAAGCTGCGACGACGGTGAATAATTGGCAAGACACACCCATTCGTGCAATAGTGTCACAAACAGCGTGGGAGGGACTGACCACTTTCTGATTGAGTTTAAGTCCCACTCCACACCTTAAAAATACCCACACCTGACACCATTGCCAGGCTAAGAACCTGTGGCTAGACCGGCCGTTAGACCCTGGGAGGAACCAAATATGATTACTCTGCTAAATAGACAAAGCATGAAACCTAACCCTGATGACCCGGTGCACCCACAGACCAGTGCACCTCCCAACCCTCATCTGAGGGCGCCTCTCTTCGTAGTAGATGACTACAGCACAGTCTTCAGCCATTAAAATTCAATGAAATGCTGTCATTTGCAGCAACTTGGGTAGAACTGGGCATCAGCATAGTAAGAGAACTAAGCCAAGCCCAGAAAGGCAAGTACTACACGATTTCACTCCTATACCAAGTCCAAACAGTTTGAGTCATAGAAGTTGAGTGTAGAATAGTGGTTGCCAGGAACCAGGCAGCAGGGAAGAGGGAGGGATGGGGAAAGTTGGCAGAGCACACTATCCCAAAATCAAATATGAGAAATAATTTTGGTGCTCTATAGCGAGGAACGACGGTTAGATGATTACTGTGTGTAAATTTTAAATCATATGCACCGAAAAGAGAAGAGTGAAAACCAAATAAAGTCTTCCCTGCTCAAGTCTTTTCAAACTGCTCAGTGTCTAAAGAGGCTCGCTGCTCTGATCCTTGGTTGTAGAATCTTCCCCAGGGAACTGTTCTTTTTCAAGGGTTACTTCTCAGTGGAAACTCCCAGCCAGCTAAGCCTGGCTTTGTTTCTCATGCTTTTGGTATCTTGTTGCTCCTGCCAGTGTACCCAGGCATCCATTCACACAACCCGTACAAACTGGCCACTCACCATAGACTAGATTCTCTGCTGAATGCTAGGTAGATATTGGTGAAAATTCCCAACATAAGTTCCACCTACATGAGATAACAGGAGGCTGTGAATTAAAGTTGTAAATTTATTCTCTTATTCACTCTGACCAGAGCTCTCCAGCTTCAAGCATACCGGGAAAATGAACGACCCAGCAAGTTCTTTAAAATAGCCACGAGTGGGTACAATAACCATTTCATTTTGAAAAGCCTGGCAGCTTGTCGCTTGTTGAGATAGCTTTCGGTTGCAGATGCTGAGAACGCAGCAGTTGTGTCTTGCTGCAGCCCTCCGATGCCTCTGCCACTGTCGCTCCTGGGGTCTTCCTCCGACTTCCGCATCGAAGGCCTTCATGCAGAGCACACACAGATCAGGCCCTGGCATACTGCCTTCCGGGCCTGTCACCTCTTGTTTGGCAAAGCCGGGGCTTCTTAGCATCATTTCTTTGTCTCTTTCCAGCAATGACTCGTTCTTTAAAACCATCCTTTGTGGGAAGAATCCCCCAGGCAGCCCTGGTTGCTGGTATCTGAGCCATGATGCTGCATTGGCTCAAGCTGCTCTTCCTTGTATTCAAGGTGCTACACGCTCTGAATATCAGCAGAAGTTAATTTTGTTTTCTCTGCTCCACTTGAAGTGGAGTCTTCAAGACCAGCCATCCAATTTAATAAAGTCACTCACAAACTAGAAGGTCCTAATGTTAATTGGGAAAAGAGCCAACAATAATTTGTCAAAACCCACTAAAAAAGATTCAATAACAGCCACATTCATAGAAAGAAATATCCCATCATTTATTGGAGCTGCTGAGATCTCCACATGCCCACACTCATCACAGATATATAGAGTTAAAGGAAACAGCAAATATGCTTAAGCTTTTCTATAGCATGAAGGTCTAGAAAAATCAAAAGCCAAAAATATAGTTCCCAAAAGGAGAGTCATCCCCCCAGGAAATTGACTTAAAGTGAGAGCATTTGTGCCATATGATCCTGTGACCTTTCTAACCCTTCCCATTCATAGTTCAAGAAACCAATCAGACTCTACACAGACACATATGACCATCCATTCACACAACCCGTACAAACTGGCCTCTCACCATAGACTAGATTCTATGCTGAATGCTAGGTAGATATTGGTGAAAATTCCCAACACCAGTTCCACCTACATGAGATAACAGGAGGCTGTGATTAAAGTTGTAAATCACAAATGTAAGGCTGAATGGGAAGAGGGACTGGACAGAGCTCTGAAGTACTCCAAACATGAAGGACAGTTAAGGGAATTACGCTGGGAAGAAAACGAAGCATGGAGGAAGTAAGAAAGGATCCCTGCTCCCACCTCAGAGTTTCATATTCCAGACAGATTCAAAAGCATTCAAGATACTGAGTCCACAAGAAATAAAATTCCTTTGGTAGCAAATTAAAATGAACAACAAATCGATAAGAGATCAAACAGATGTCAAGACCCAGAAAATCGCAGCTTGAGTTGCTCAGGTCTGGGTATAGGTGGACAGAGTCAAAGGCCTTCGACCTGTGTCATGTGTCACACAGATGACCTGAAGCCTGCTCCTAACTGTAACTCTCAGAAGGGAAGTGCCCTGCAGATAGAGCAGGTTGGAAAATGTCCACCCACCCACTAAAGAAAAGGATCAGAAAAGCTCTGAGCTGGAAACGGTATTGATAGCCTCTCAAAAAGAACTGTTTCTATAATCATTCTTTTGCATAAGTCTGGGGTTGGAATGCAGCTGTTCATACAAACAAGGCTTCAGGGAAGGGTCAGTGATGTCTTGTGAAAACAAACATAAATCCTATCTGTAGGAAAGGATCCTCCAGTCCCTTAGGATCTACTTTTAAGATTAGCCAGAAATGTACTCAGATTTTATAAAAGTGAATAGAAACTCAAGATAACAGTCCATTGTAAGAATCAATGAAAAACTATAAGACATTTAAACCTCAGATATCAGATCTCACAGGGAAAGAATAATATGCCCAAGATGCCTACAGAAATAAGAGCTAGAACTGAATTTTGAGAAAGAGGCAAGATGTGTGTAAAAAATCTTTGATACATTTCAAGAGGAAAGGAAATGGAAAAGGGCTAGACACCTTGTGTTGACTCTCAGATCTGCCCTGTCCACCACCCAAAGTTGATCTCTAGGGACACTCAGACCAAGAGTGCTGTGGACCCCTTCTGAGCAGGTTTGGCCAAAGTAGACGACAGACAGGGGAGCAGAGGCAGGAGAGTGAGTCTGGGTGTTCACACTCCGGCCTCCTTCCTGGAGGGCCAGAGCTGGCTGTGCTCCGACAGTAGTTCACGGCTCCAGAGTTAGCCCGGTCTGCACTCCTTTCCCTCCCTTCCCCAGCTTCCACTGACTTCCTGTCTGCTGCAACTTCATCACTGAGACTTAGGAGTCTCCACCTCTTCCCGTGGATGATCTTCACATGGCCAGAAGGGGAAAGAACGCTCACTACAGAGAAATGGTACTCTACTGACATGACAATTTTCAGTCATAACAACAGCAGCCAGAGAACTGTGGGGCAATGTCTTCCAAGTGCCGCTGAGACAACACATGCAGCAGTTTAAGGAAAGCAGAAACCAAGAGGATTCTCCAACAATAGACAGTCACTACAATAAATACACATGAAAATTGTAAAATTACATGAAAATATTAGAGTAAGAAAATTTAGTAAAGCATCTGACAGCAAAACCAGCACATTAGTCAACACTATTCTACATGCCATTAACAGAGTAAGAACATGCACGTTTAAAAGAAATACTATTTCAAATCATACAGTAAAAATAAGATGGCTGAGAGTAAGTCTAATGCAGGATCTGTTGTGCTGGAAGTTAGCAATTGATGGACCTACTGAGAATATGCTGCGGAAGAGAGATGCATAAGATTATAATAGGCAACCCAAGATGCCAACTCAAATTGACCTAATGATTAGCATCATTCAAATCACAGAACATTACAGGGGTGTGGACAGGCATAGACATGCTTAGTTTTTCAAATATAGTACATGCATATGTGCATGATATTTCATATTCAAAAATTAAAATGTAAGGAGAATTCAGTATCAAGAAAGTCAACAAAATAATTTTTAAAGAAAAGTTAAGAATCTGACATTGCCAAATGGTCAAGTAAAATTAAAAACAGAAATACTCAAAATATACTAAGTCTCTTCTTTCAATGACCGTGGCAACAATCTCTCACTGAAGCTGTAGAGATGGAGTCCAGACAGACTGCACGGAAATGGGAAGTCTGAAAAAGGTTGACAGTCTCTGCCTAGGTGCTTGGTTTTCTCCTGTGGAAGAGAAAGGGGTGGCCAGAGGAGAGTAAGGAGGGGGAGGGAGTTTGGTTCTTTTGAATAGATGAACATATTGAACGTTTACTGGGAAAAAGAAGGATGGGGGAGAGGAGAGAGGAAGACACAGGAGACAGGAAAGTGCCCAACAGATGTGTTCCGGCTGCTTGAGGAAGGGAACAGAGAGCGAATGTGCAGATTTAGTGACACAAAAGAACACCAACAAGAAGTGTGAACAAAGTAAAAGGAGTGGTAAGTTATTAAAGGAATCATTTCAAGGTTTATTTTGGAATTGAGCAATGAGAGGTCCCAAGGGCACAGACTCTTCCCTCACACCATTTCCCTTTACCCAGCTTTGATGTTGGTAAATTGAGTAGCAAGTCCAAGACACTTGGATAGGCAGAACCTGGCGATATTCCTGGTAGGTATTTACTAGCAGACACAAGTCTCATTGTCTGCTAATTTCATGCAGCAGACAGAATCCACAGGTCTAGGCCAGACAGGGCTCAGCACTAGCTGCTCTGCTCTGTTTAACTCTACAAAAGTTATCTGGAAGACAACTATGGGGTGGGGAAACACAGTAAGACTGTGCAGCTCACAGTGCCACAGAGCAAAGGAATTGCAAATTGTCTAGTTTTGCACATTAAAACATTAATCTCCCTGCAGGGAGCAACTTCAGTCATTCCTTTGCAAATGTCTTCTTCAAGAATTCATTAGGGTGACGGGACAACCTTCCTATCCATTAATTCAAAGGGCATGTTCATAGGCACTCCCCTGCATTTTCAGTGAATGATGGTCAGGCTGGAATCTCAAATTCTTCTGTTTCCAGAAAGCTTTGCTCGCTCTTCCCAAAATTAAGCACCTCTGTTGAAGGATCTGCAAATGAACCTCACCAGTGAGCTCAGCAAACAGATCTGCAACGGTCATGCAATGCTGACTCCCAACAGCCTTCCAGTAGAAGATGGAGGATCTTTCACAGGACAGACTGGTCCGTGCTTATCTTGATGAAGACTTTCCACCTGAGGTGCTCATTTCTTGCAAATACATTGTTCTTGCAGTGCAGCTGAATTCCCACGGTATCTGTACTATAAGTAACCACGGTACAAATAAACCTTAGCAGCACTGGTGCCATCTGGGGTAAACAAAGCCTTCTTAAAAATAAAATATATTTTGTGCTCAGCACATATCTTCTAAGACAGCAGGAGGGAAAACAACCCAGCATATACTGTGGCCATTCTCTATTTAGCCGCCAACATCTATAGACAGCTCTAACCAGTGCATTTTATAGAAGCTAACATTTATTTCTACTTATGTGGATGTTCTGAGTAGAAAATTCAGCAATGAGACAAGTTTTTAAGCGTGCCCAAATGCTCATAAAATGACCGTGTAAATGAAGTCGATTGGATTCCAAAGCTCTCGTGGATGGCACAGCAGATGTTTCCTTCAACTATGATGGTTTTTTAGGCCATGAAACAAAATTTGGCCTAGAATGTTCAAAGTGCATGATTAAAGGTTTCCAACTGCTAGACAATTTTATGCTCATAATCAGCACAGAATCTCCAGATATTAGGTATCTACTCAACAGAGTGCCTCTAGGCAGACTTACACAAGCATTTTCAAAAGCTGAAGAGAAAAATCCTACAGGTGAGTATTGTTTTTAGCCAGACTCCCCCACGGATTGGAACAATCACAAAGTCACTTCACAAACAACAGGCCAAGTCTTCCTAGCCTCTGGCACCCTGCTGCAAGCTTTGGGAATGCGGAAGGAGGGCACGTGTTTTCTTTCCCAACACTGGAATTTCACAGAAGAAGGCTGAACTCTGACCTCAGAACCTTGTACTCACTTCTGGAGCTGGGTGGATTGCAAGGGCAAGGCCTCGAGTGTTGTAAGGAATTCACTCAGAAGCCTCAACCTACCAGTTCCTTAGTGTATGCCTGGAACATGATAAACTACCCCTCTCTGTGTTAATTCCCTCACTTGAAAGGTGAGGGCAGTAATGACGCTGATTCACACAACTGTGAGGAGGAGAATCAGTGTGCAGCTCCGGATGTCAAACAATCTAGCTGTTAGGACTTTTATTAAAATAGATCCTTCTGCTTTGTGTGTTCCCATGAATACACATTTTTTTCTCTGTGTGTCCCAATTTTCTTTTGTTCTTTCTCACAACTATGATAAGGTGATGAAGAACGCTCCAAACTGCTCATCCTCACCAGGACAGGACTTGGGCCTGCCATTGTTGTACAAATACCTTGCAAGTCTTGGCCGAAGTTCACTGTCAAGGTATGATGAGAGTTTCACTGGTCCACCTTGCACAGGCTCTGGGGCTGGGGCAACACAAGCCCTCCAGGAAAGTAGAACATACTCAAAGCCATGTGTTTAGCAGGTGCCTGATGGCACATGGTGGACCCTGCACAAGTCTATGGCCCTCTTCTCGGTTCTGCCATTCTTTCTCCCTCCAGCTCCTGTGAACCCACCACACACATGATGGGAATGTATGCATGCACACCTACAATGACTTTTCCAACACCAAAATTCTCCCTGAAATAGTTAGAATTTACTGCTATGTCAAGTTTGGCTAGACCTTTAACTCCACTGCTAGGCCAGCTGTGTGATTTTTCTTGGGTAAAGTCATCCTACTGTATTGTTCATTCACCTATCAAAACAATATTGAGACAATTATATACAATGAGTCCTACTGGGCATTACACCCATTGATTAACTGAAACTCAAAGTAAAAATAACAAAAGCAAATGAAAACTCCCAATAAAGAAATAAAAACTGTGCTCATTAATTTCAATCTTGGACTTGATTGGATAAAGATATATCCAGGACATGTGGTGGCAAGGGCAGGGGAGAGAAGCCTCTCCCACTCCACCTCCAACCCCCCACCCCTGCCCATCAATGCCTGAAGCAGGTGGGAGAGCTGGAGAGCTGGTTCTGTCTCTCATCAGCTGCAGCACTCAGGAGAGTGGCCCCTGTGCCATGCCTGGACAACAGAGTTGAGCTAACCCTGAAGGTGTAGATGTGGGAGATCAGACCCTGAGGACATGAAAGCAGGAAAACTGGCCCCGCCCCTTGCTCATCGCAGCAGGGGGTGAATTCACCAGGACAATGCAGGAGAGCTCACCCTAGTGGTGGTGACAAGGGAGAGCTGGCGGGCTGACCAATCCTGCAACTACCCCGGCCCAGAACCAGGGTTATATGTTGACCTACTCCAATATCCAACCCATCTGTGATCTGCTGGAGCATGTGAAGGAACTGGTCCAGCAGACCCAAAGCTTCAGAATTTCCACAACACAGGGCAACATCAGGATGACCAAGGTGAGTACCAGTGAGGGCCCAGCATGGATAGTGTAGCAGAAATCAGAGGCCTGGAACCAGACCAATGACTCTGCAATGAACACTTGCAAGTAAAGATATATGGACAAAGATATATGAGTTACTGCGTGACTCATATGTGACACTACAGCTTCCATGACAAAACTGACCTTTCTTTCTTTTTTCTCTTACATTTTATTTTATTTTATTGGGAGTGTGGTTTGCAAGGGCAGAGGGTGGATACAAAGGGACAGGGAAATGAATGGGATAAAGATGCATGATGTGAAAGACACAAAGAATATCCAGGACATAACTGAGGCACACCTTTGGGTTCCTCTGTGAGGGCTTCTCCAGAGAAGATTAACTGGACATGGTGGCCTTCTCCCACAAACAAGGGTCCTGGACTGAGTAAAAATGGGGAAGAGAAAACCCACTGAGTGTGAGCATCCCCTGAATTCTCTTCACTCTGCTTACTGGGGGGAGCTGGTTCCACCCCCATGACTTTCCCACCATGATGCACTGAATTCCTTTGCACCAGGAGCCAGACAGTCTACCTACGCTAGACAGTGTCACAGCAACAGGAGAAGTGACTAATGCAGGATCTAGAGGCATGGTTGCATGATGGTATATGAGCCAGTACTATTACTCAAATGTTTTCTACACTCCCGGCATTTACACATAATTCCACACTTTTTTTGGGGGGGAGGGTGCAACCAAGGAGTCTGCTTAAGCTCCTTAACTCTTGCAGTGAGAATACTTTTAAAATGTGAACTTACACAATGCACTTTGTAATAATAAAATATTTTATAACAACTTTGGGTGCCAGAACTTTATTTAAAATTCTATTGCTGCAATGTAGAAAATACTGTCTAATATATCTTTTTTATTTCAATACCACATTCATTCACATGGTAATAGGAAAATTTAGCCAAAAATTAAAGTAGCGCTAAGACTGACTACTTATTGAAGACATTGGTTCCTGAGCAGTGTGTAGTTTATGACTTTTGTTGTATTTGCACCTCGTGGCTTCTTTGCAAAACTGGTAGTGCTAAGGAACTATGGCTTAAAATCCAATTGAATGGATTCTGAATTGTTACCTAAACTGTTTTGTGGTTTTACCCACAGATAATCCTTTGATCTTCTTCCATTTTCTAATATAAGACTACTATTTAATTAGATAATTTTTGTTCAAAATGTGGGGGAAGGTGGGCATCAAGGCAGACATGGAAAGGTCAATGGACAAGAAGAAGAGTCTATTGTCTACTTCCAACGTGAGACCCAGAATGGGACTCAGATGGTCAAGTTTTCGGCCAAGCCATCCCAGTGTTCCCATCACTTAAGTTTTAAGTTTGACTAGATGTAGACCATCTTTAAGCAAAAGTGAGGCCAGGAAACAGAGTAGTGACGTCTATGTCACTTGCTTTGATCGATATGAAAATACACACAAGTGTATAACTTCAGAAATTATACATTCACTTATACACATCTGTAATCCATTTCATTTTTTCTAGTTTTGGAGAACCAAGTTCAAATGCCTAGAAAGGCCAGACAAGTAACAAACACAAGGGAAATGAGTCAAATATAAGACAATAGAGAATGACAGAGACAGTAGCAAATGAATAGGTATTCTATCCAAAGACAGCTGAATTCAATGTTTTACAAAATTCTGTTAACCTAATCTGACTAGACACCAAAATTCAACTTTAAAAGCATATTATGCTTTCATCATCAATTCTAGAAACACTCGGTAAATCTTATACAAAATGTAGCAATTTTATTTATGATACCTATGGAGACAATTGACAGTAGCTGTAATTCAAAATGTTAATCAATGGTGAGTTAAAACAAACACATTTTCCTGTTGTGCATACTCAGCCATATACCTCTTTCATGCAGAATAATTGGATATTGATAGTACATTGAAAGCTGTAGGTGACAGGTGATGAGCTGGAGGGGACAGCTCAGAGCTCTTGCTGTTCTTACAGAAGACCTGAGTTCATTCACCACCTGAACTCCAGCTACAGGGGCCCTAACGCCCTCTTCTGGCCTCCCCTGGCACCTGCACACACATGCACATACACAGAGATACACAAATAAAATCTAAAAGAAGTACAAACTAAAGTTGCAGCTAGGTTCTAAATGATAATTCTAAGCACAAGAAAGAACAGATTAATAATTATATTAATAGTTGTCAATACTGGTATTGGACTTTGATAGTATATTTTATAAGACATTGATGGATGTGATCTCATTTGATTCTTATTAGCTAATCAGTGGGGTGGTTAAGATATCTATATAATTGGTAAAATAACAAACCACTATGTCTGGGCCCCAAAGGTTCAGTGACCTCCTCTGTATCAGGACCCACCACAAGAGCCCATACAGACTACCTGTGGAAACTTTACATCATCAAATAATTACTGAAATGATTGTCCCTTTTATTCAAAATCATGGGAATCTATGGAATGTTTCTGAATGTTCCAGATATTTTTCTGCCTAGAGGAAAACTCACACGCCATTCTGGCTATTACTCATATTATAAACTTAATTTTAATACTATGCTGGTTTTTAGTTAAGTTCCAAAATACATTTTTGATGTTGTTATTGAACTACTGTCAAAATTTGGTGTCTTTATTTGTAGTTTTACCATATACCATTTCAAATCATTTTTTAAATACACAGGGAATAAATAATGAATAAGTAAGTGTAAGTACATAAATAAAAACACCTAGGACAACAAGGCCAGACATTGTAACCTCTCTAGAGTGATTATTATTCATAGGATGTTCAAGGAACACTACCCTGTCCCCATAAAACTCTTTTTTTCTCTCTCTCAACTACAGGAGACTGTTGGGAGAATGCAGCTACAACTCTCTCTCCACTTTTCAAACATGTTTGTGGAGATGTTGCCCAACAATACCACTTGCCTAGGTCCCTCCTGGTTTTAGCACTAGGGCACCTCAGAACCAATCGAACCAAGATATTGTCTATCAGAAAATAGAACATGGAAGTATACTAGAGGCTCATAGAGTCCTGCTGAACTAAAACTACATTTTCAGTAAGTTTTCATTGACTTTATTATAAATAGTGTTCATGTGGACCAGTGTGCTGGAAGGAAAAAAAACACCAAACCAATATGTTACTTTTTCCTTTTTGCATGTATATGTATAGAGTATACATGCATATGCAGATGAAAGTGTGTGTGTGGAGGGGTTATTTGATCTCCACTGTATGTAATGAGGCAGGGTCTCTCACTTGAACCCCAAACTCACTGATTCAGCTAGTTTAGCTAGCTCGCTCGCTCCTATGCACATGAGAACCCAAATAAAATGTGTGATCTGAAGCACTACTGCAGTGTCTCTCCTTGGCAGCATTCACACTGGTCTCCTTTCCTTCTGCATGTACACTCTTCCTCAGCACCCGTCACCAAGAGCTTCCACCAAGGAAACTTAAGCAAGGGGGAGAAAAGCTCCCTTGAGGCTTTGGGAGGCTTTTCATCTTTGCTACTGTTCCATGCTTCAAGCATACAAGCAAATAGAAGCATGCAAAATGAAGCACAGAAAACAGCAAATAATCAGAAGCCAGTCAAAAACTCTTCCCTTGTCTTTATCTGACACCCAGTTCAATTACTTGGCCCATGAAATCAAGGTGGATGTTTGTAGATACTGACCCCTGCGACCCACCTCCAGAAGCCCTTGCAATTTTAAACAGGCAAATAAACCTGATTCTTGCACAACACCAAAGTGCACATCTTAGAATAGCAGTTCCCATAAACAGTCCTGATCATGCAGAGGAGCTGCCCTTGAAATGATGTGACTACAATTGTAGGCTCAACACAGACCTGAAGACCCCTTTAAAAATACTTATCTGTTGGCAACTTCCTGACAAGCCCAAGAAGATATAGTACTCCAGTCAGAGAGAAAGGAAGTTCAACTTTGAGAAAATGGGAAGGATTACTGTTGAGAAAGCAAGGCTTACCCACTTGTGTGATTTTGATATGCAGATAGTTTCCTACTCTAAGGTCAAAGCATGGGTGCAGCAGGCCGCAAGAATATATTATAGAGATTTGGCTATATAGTAAAGCTATACATAGAAAAACCAAGGTACTTTTCTGAGTAAAGCCATTTATCAAGGAATATTTGGTGTTATTTAGCTTTTAATAAACACCAGCTGTCTTCTGCTATGAAATTCTTGTGTGCCCATATACTATTTGGCTATATGGCAAACAGTTAAGCTTCTCAGACCTACTGCTGATCCACTAGGTAACACCCCTACAGTGCCTAGGAGACAGGCAGTCTATAGATGCATAGCTTTGTTTCTTGTGCAAATGAAGCTCAGACCATCCCCCTGCCTTCAGGCCTAGCAGCATTGCAGAGCTACTGACTAAGGAAAATAGGGCTTTTTGCATAACCAGGTGCAGTAAAGACTGGAGCAGGATTCCTGGCCAGAGCAGAGTCACATGGCCAGGAGAGAAAGAACAAGGCAGTTTCTGTAGAGAGAAGAGAAGAAGGCAGAGTTTCTCAGAGCCGGGGGCGGGGGTTGTTAAGGAGCTAGGAAGGAAAGATGGAGGATGAAGGAACAGAGGACGAAGATGAGGTCAAAAGCATAGGAATGTAGTTAGGTCTATGACAGGGCAGTAGGTACAGAGAGGAGCTGAATGTGAGGACAGAGCTGAAACTGTATAGATAGAATTTTGTCATAGAGAAATAAAGTAAATAGATGAAAGAGAATGGTGTACATAGATTCTTTTCCCTCAGATAACCCCACGCCAGACATAGTGTCTTTCCCAGGACCCTGGAAGGGATTTTTTTCAGGGCAGGCCCTTGAGAAAATTCCATTAGATGGGTGTTAAAATAGATGGAGAGATAGCACTTTAGAAACACATAAACTAATTGTGTATATGAAAATATTTCTGGGCAGTTTTCATTTTAAAGAACTCTATAGTTAATGTACAGGCCCACATAATAAGTGATAGCCCCAGGCAGGACAGGCAACACCGCCACACATTTTTGACAAGCCAAAATTGATTATCTTACAGGTAATTTTGTCAAATTTAATACAAGGAATAAAATCTTCCCTGAGCAGTATCTGATACCATTTTGTTGATACACAAATTTCTGTATATTTTTTATCTGTATCTTAACATCTCATAAGTTGTCTGGTTAAGAAATTGAACTATCATTGATAAATATTTAAGCTGAATGTACAGTCTGAAGTTAAAGTAAAAGAATTTAAAACCAATAGATGCTGACCTCAACGTTGTAGCCTAGTTCCAGGAAAGGGAAGCCTTTAAGCCTGCTATGCCTCTCTCCATGGGACCCTGTAACACCGTGAGTCAAAGGTACAAAGTAGCTCTACAAACAAAACAAAAACTGAAAACAAACACTTCAAACATGGCCACTCTCATGGCTGAAGACTAGTAAAGCCAGGTCACAGGGTACATCATTTACAATTCCTTGGCCAGTTGGATGAGTGACTGATAAAAAGGGGAAAAATGTAGGTAGGATGGTTGGTGTCTTTCATGTGTCCTTATACACAGCATGAAAAGTTGCCAAATCAAACCTTTAGTGAGATTTAGATAAGACTGTATCTTTGAAAAATGGCAATTTTCCTTAATTCCATTTATCCACTCAATAAGATTCAATTAAAACTCCAAAGTATATTGGATTACAAAATTATTCTAAAATTAATTTGGAAGAAAGATCAATGAGAGTGTCTTAAGAACATTGGGGGAGAGAAAAGTACTAGAAATGAGGTCTCAAGTGTACAGGACATAAA